>JAQFXM010003798.1:0-18970 GCA_034693345.1 Entomobrya multifasciata
TTATGTTTTGCGCTACTTTCTTTTAAAAACATCAACTAATTATTGGGAAAACAAACAAACAATGTAAGCTGGATGCTTTAATTTGAGGATTGAGTGCACAGTGCACATCTCACTGATGCATTACATTTCATTGCTGTTTACATGACATGACATTATCAGTCAGCTCAAGTCCATAATTTCCCCTCATTTTGTTACATCTGTTTATAACATCCAATTTATTCCCACTTTCTTTGTACTCTTGCGATTGGCCTTCAAAATTGCATCGCCCGTATGCAAGCAAAAAGGGCAAAACGTAATGTAGTGAGTACATGGAACATGGATTATGGGTTTAGAGAAGCTGAGCTGAAATTGTCTGACTCCTTTCCACTCAAATCCGATTTTTTTAAACTAATGTCGAAATATCTGAGCTCCCACAAAATCATTAAGAAACAAAGTAGAGAATAAGAAAATAACACCATTAGAAGAAAGACATATTTCCGTTGTCTAGTCGTATAGAAGGCAAACAAAAAGTGTACAAAGAAACTAAAATTTACGCATTAGAATTTGAGGTAAAATTTGTTCCGAAGGAGAGCAACTCCGGTAAGGAAAAGGAATATGAATGAATAAACCGCAGAAACATGATCCTGATCATCATGATACTTTCTGAAGACATTCTGCTGCTTTACAGCAGCACATAAAAGTTAATGAACGGAGAGCAATGAGTTGGGAACGTGAGTGTTAAAAAATGCTGCCATCTGCAGCGTATCTTTTGTTCATTTTACTTTTTTCTAATCGAAAGCTATACTAAAATCCTATTTTTCATGTACAAGTATTCAGTAACTATAAAAAATTGCTTATTGGTCACTGTTTAAAAAAATTCTTTAGTTCGTGTTATGGATTTATTTCAGAATTGCAATTACATATTATTCAAATTCATCGAAAGTATCTATTCAGAAGCAAAACATAATATTTTAGTTTTCGTCAATTTTTTTTGTAGCTGACTGGAAATGACTTTGATTTAGACACCGGGGGTAATTTTAGAAAATAGAAAACTGAGACTACTCCAGGGATAAAAAACGAGTGCATTCATCTCGCAACGATTCTTGTTTGTGTGTCTTTCTAAAAATATTTTACATAGCTTCATCATCACGTTGTACGCATGTAATTTCTTAGAACTCTGTACTCTTGGTCTCTGCATAGTATATTTTTGTGTAAGAATACATTAATGATGTGATGATACATGAACTCCAAAATGCAAGCATGACTGTTGTGGTGGCGGTCGTGATTTCTAAATAGTGTAATTGAATTGGAACAAAAAAACTCTTCTATAATATGCATACATGATTTTGAACTCGTAGATTCCTCGTTTCTTGCATTCTTTCAGTTTTGGTTCAGTCATAAAATCAGACATTTGATGAGAACGTTGGAGAGCCGATCCGAAGTTTTCTCGGATCGGATCGACAAGCTCTAAAAAATGTGTTTTGTTCTTTCTCATTGTTATTTTGTAACTTGTAATTAAAATTTAAGCCGAGTAGATTACAGTTTAAAGAGTATTTTCATTTCATATTTACTTGCAGTAATTAAAAATCTCCTTAGTGTAGGATTTTAAGTTAGGTACATACTTGTGTACTATGAATTAAAATAATATGCGTAAATCGACAAGTTTTATGAAATATATTTCAAACTCACTCTCAGTATTTTTTTCCAATTGAAGGTGTCTATAAATCATCCGAAATGCCTATACCATCATCCTCGATTATCAACAACTACCCGAATAGTTCAGGACTGTGTAATACTGGATTGGGGCCGGGGCAATACCATCATAATACTCCACCAATGCAAAATTCCAATCCTCAACAAACTGGAACTCAAGATCAGGGACTGAATTGGGTCTACTTAACTTTGCCTATTGACCAACAAAACCAGGTTAAAACAGTACCTTGAGAAATTTAAACATTTTCTCTTTGTTGTGTAAGACTCGATATTAAACTATACTATGATGATTTTTAGGGCAAGCTATGGAGCGGAAGAGCAGGAACACATTTGGTAGCACCCTCTGCCCAAAAACATTATAACAGTTACACAACAAAACATATTAACATGGCACCGTCTTCGCAACAAAGGTCAGTGACATCTCATCTTTCATCGTATCATGAATATGGAACTTCTCAAAATGGGTATGCAAGAGCTTCTTCCTGTTATAACCCCCTCCGCTCTGGGCTTCCTCCATTAGTGAACGTTCTGAACAATCGCAGTATTAAATCTTCAGTTTGTAAGCATAAGGCGATAATTTGTACAATCGTTCTATTTCACTATTTCTAAAATCTGAAATATTCTTACCCATTTAATTATAGCTGAGTTAACAGATCAACTTGGTAATCTTAGTCTGGGTCTTGTTGACTCAAGGGCAAACGAGCGACCTCCACCAGTCAACTACCTTTGTCATCTTTGCTTTCAAAAGGGCCATTTTATCAAAGATTGTCCAAAGGTTGATATTACAAATGTATGTAGCATGCACACAAAAAGGACATGTTTAAAAAAGATTTTTACCGTCATTTATTCGTCAATATACAATGCCCGTTTGCTGGTCGATATTTAGGTAAGACCTAATAAGGGTGACGGGTTATTAACCCCTTACCAAGGGAAGAAACGATGTTTTGGAGAATACAAGTGCCCCAAATGTAAACGAAAGTGGATGTCAGGGAACAGTTGGGCAAATATGGGACAGGAATGCATTAAATGCCATATTAATGTGTACCCACATAAACAGGTTTGTAACTTTAATTCGTTTAAACTGCCAGGTAATAAGCTATATTCCATGTTATACTAATAAATTTTCTGACGTCTGACTAACAGAGGCCACTAGAGAAGCCGGACGGTTTGGATGTATCGGATCAATCTAAAGTCCATCCCCAACATCTTTGTGAAAAATGTAGAATGGTCGGATATTACTGTCGACGGGTTATTGGGTCCCATAATAACTGATCATGATCATATTGTGCATATAAGTATTGACATACACGTAAAAATAGTGTGACGAATACGAGTAATATTTAATTGTGATTAACTATAAAGTAGTAAGAACCATGCCATGCACATTTTTGTACTGTGATACAAACGTGAAAGTAACTACTTTTAACTTCCAAATTTTCCTCAAAAAATTTAAGCATTGCGTACTAGATTCGGTAAAGTTTCTAAACAATGACGATAATACAACTACATAAATTTACTAAGTTGTCTCACATTACCCCTAATTTAATTAAAAGAAGTCAGCTTTATAATTCGTGATTGATTAAACTGCTTTAGAAATCGTGTATCTATCTACATGTATGTTTAAAATTTGGTTGATTATTCATGCAATAATATGCACAAATTATTTCTTAAGTTTACGAAGAAACGTTAAGTTAGAACTGGCTAAGGTTCAGATGGTACTGGATGTTGCCTATATATTATACCCTAATTTGATTATAGTTTACCTACGCATTATGGTCGGGATAAGTGCAATTCCTTCTTCAATTAAAAAAGTTCCATGTTCGATGTTAATTTAAATTATTTAGACATCTTGTATGTTGTATGTCACATGTATTGTGATTTTTTGGCATGTAATTGATTAACTAATATAGTTTTTCTGTTAATAGATTTTGAGCTAATGTTAGGTTAAATTATTATACAGTCGTTTTTAATGACATTGAATGATAATTTCTTACAACTACTACTGAGAGTTGGCTAGTCAGCATATTGTAATTAAAGTAATCACATTTGATCATAAGAATTTTATACATGTTCTGATGTTAATCGGTTCCGTTATTATGCTGTGCAACAGTAACTGCAAATGTAAGTATCTTATGTTATCTGCTTGTCAAATACTTTATTATTATTATATTATAGACTTATCATTGCCGTGTATAGTTATGAACACCAGGCACATGTTTACATATAAGTCAAAAATGTTCAACAAACAACAATAAATATTACCAACAAAATTAATGCAAGAAAAAACAACAACGGGTGCCATCAAGGCAATATAACAAAAATATGGATGCATAAATTAATAATATGTCTTCTACTTTTATATAAGCTATTATCATCTTCGCTCAAATGTATTGATCATTTCCTCTTGAGCTCTATCTTCATCTGATATTTTGTTACTGATACCCTTAAATAAAACCTTCATGAAACCAGCAACGCTGGTTGCTGGATCTTCTTCAGATTCTTTGGCTGTTTCAGCGTCCATCTTAACCTCAGAATCAGATTTTTCCTCTTCCGACTCTTCTTCTCCTTCGTTATCGTCATTTTGCTCTTCTTCACTTTCCTGTAGACAAAGCATCAATCATATTTATTTTAACGATTCATACAGAAATGTTTTTTGAACTACTTTTCACTTAAAAATCCTTACTTCACTTTGATTTTGCTCCCTTTCTTGCTTGTCCCTGAGTAAGGCCTCGTGAACTTGATCCTCACTTGTGGGTTCAGGCTCCTCTACCTCATCCTCCTCTTCAGACTCCTCCTCCTCCTCTGCCTCTTGTGCTTGCTTTGTATACCTGGGATCTTTTATTCTTCCATCATATTTTGGTCGTTGAGGCACAAAGTTGGGATGACCTGTTGGTAGTGGAATAGTAAGTGGGCTTCTGGTTACTGAATAGCGAGGTGCCTTGTATTTATTTTCTTCGCTAGACCCCTCCTCCTCATCATGATTATGAGAAGCGGCATGCAAGAGGAAGTCAGGGAAAACCGGATCCTCTACTTTTTCGTCGTCATTATATACAGGGTACGTACCTTCCATATATTTCATGTTTGGTTTGTGTTGGCTATAACGAGCAAATGCTCTTTGAAGGAATGATGGTTGGTTTCTGGAATAGGATATTTCCGGCTTTGGAGGCTCTGTTTGCTGTTTTCTAGAACTGAATGTATTTGGGCCAAAACGGTTAATGGGCTTCTTCCTGCGATTTTTTATTTTATAGCCCGATAGCTTCCCTTCACTGAGGTCTTGTTGTTCTCTCAAAAACTTTTGTTGCTCCAAATACTGGTCCACAACACGAGATGGAACTTGGTACTTTACCTCATCACTGATTTGTGGAGGCTCAGATGGAGTTGGTTTGGGAAGAGTCAAAAGAGGCCGAAGAATCCATTCTTGGTTAGGACTCCAAGCTCGGCAGTCATGCTCTTCAATTGTTCGGAACCGACTGCAATTTAGGTATAGTCAATTTATGATTTTTAGTTCGATTGCTTTCGTTTTCGAACAAAACATGGATATGTAGACAAACGCTCAACTTACGTCTTGTAAAGACATTTTCCAGACCATTCATTTTTGAAAACATAACGTCCACGCCCAACACTTTCGATTTTCCACACTTTTCTGATAAAGCTCCCCTTTTTCATTGCTTCTGCGTCGTAAGTCACAGGGGTGTTTGTTTCATGAATTCTTGGCATTACATCATATTCTGTGGGTGCTTTCTGTTCATAAAAATACCGAAAGTGTGTCGTAATCTGTAAATCAGCTTATTTCAATTAATAAAAATTCGTAAAAGATTCCGTACCTCAAGGATTTCCCATTGTTGGGCTTTGGGAATAAATGCCCTTGCTGGTAGCGTATGTACAAATGCAAACTGATTCTCATACTTGGAAACTGTCAAAATCTGTATTATGAAACATAAGAAAGGGGGCCCTTTAAAGGTATTATAGTTACCAAAATTAACACAAAAATACTTTATTGTGTGTATGTCATCTTACCGAAGTGTCAACGGCACTTTGAATTACGTATCTTCCAGTAGGAACTGTACAAAATTATCATAAAGATTTGTCATATGCCAAATATATATCCAAATTCTCGCTATTTAATATTGCTACTCACCTTTAGCACCACAGGGAGAAACTGATTGAATCACATTGTGGAAATTGATAAGCGATAAGTCCATTTGATGGACAGTATGGAATGGCTGAATGACAGCAATTCTTCCGGTGCAAGACTTGCCATCATAGAACTGCATGCAGCTTCCATGAGTATCCACACTCATTGTCACATTCAACCAGGGCCTTGGAACGTTTGTACATTCACGTTCGTTAATGTCCATGTTTAGACTTTGCCCTTTTGAGTGAAACACATTTTCTTTATTATTCGAGAGTTTTATGAAACAATTTTTACAAATTTATTTGAACTTTCTAATTACCAAACTTATCCTTGTGGGCATACAAATCCACTTCCATTCCAAATGCTTTCCATGGCTGCTCCCACAATGCCAGTAAGCACACCAGAACCCTAGCTCTCATCTTGATTTTTTACTCATTTGCAAATATATTCTACCTGTTTTTCACCGGAAGGAATGGAATCCCCCGAGTCCACAAGTTTTTGATTTTCACAAAAGTTAATAATATGTTAATTCTTTCAGTTGATGAATTAAAACTAAATGCGTAAAATGGGAATAAATTTTCAGGTGAGAACTATTTCCTGGGCACATCCAGCAAATAACCACAGACTTCTTTCTTGCTTACTTGTCAAACATTAAATGAAATTGAAAGTGGACAGAATAGCTTACCCAAGCGCCTATCGCTGATCGCCTAATTTGACTATATCATTTTGTTTTTAGTGCAAATCTATATATTTTACTTTAGTATAGCATTTTTGTAGGAAGAATTTGGCAAATCTTATATAAATAAATGCAATCTCGTCCTTGTCATCGTCATCAGTCCCTGCGAAAAATAAATTTGTGGCTGTGGCGGATTATCGACAATTCGATACATATCACGAAATGCGCAGAGAGAAATCGCCATGTTTTGAACAGATTCATTTTCGCTGCAAGTTGCAAAGTTGATATAACTGCGGGGTTGAAGGTGAAGGCATGTAATCATACTGATGTTACCGATGTTGGTGTTGATAATGATATTTTGTTATTCCTGTAGTTTTTTTGGATTTTTTTATACATTTCATTTTACAAACATCAATGAGAGCGCATGGTGCACAAAAGAGCAGTGCATTACTAAACTGACTCATCAACTTTATTATTATTCTGTTTATGACGATGATTGGATGTTGGATAATTATGGGACGGTGCATTATAGGTATGCAATGCAGTACAGTATACAATGTACAAGACTCCTGTATTGAAATAACAAAAACAAGTTGAAATTCTGCGTTTATTGCATTTTAACAGTAAAAAAACGTGCTAAATTTTTGAATCTATCATGTTATGCGTAGCGTCAGTTAGCCGGTTTCTCACAAGCAGAGGAAGTCATGATGTAGAGAAATTTGCAAAAAAATATGAAGCCATCCCTTTCTGTAATTGCCTGATAGCAGACAGAACACAACAAAATAATATATCCTTCTTCCGTTTTTTGAATACTCAATCTAACTTTAAAAAGCATGTAATTTTGTTTTGTTATTTATCAAGCACGGGACTTGTCTTAAACGTTCAAGAAGCATTCAAAATGTTTTTCAGTTGAATTTGTAATCTATACAATGTAAAACCAGATCTTTCAATTGTCATTAGTAAGTTTTGTGCACAAGCGAATGTCATTACTACAATTACGATTCGACACAGCAAACCAAGTAGGTATCATATATATGTAATCATAATCAATAATCATACATCATATACACTGTAGCAGTTAATAACATACATATTTATGTATAATGACGTGCATCATGATTTTCAACCTAATGGCAACAAACACATTTTCTCCTTTCTGACTGTATCTCACGCTCATCTGACTAATCAAAATTTAACGGAAGTTGTTATAGAATATGTAATCAATTTTGTATTCCATATTCGTGCTGCTTTTTCCCCATTTTTTAACAAAATGTTACATAAGTTTTTGTGATCGTGCTGTACGTTATGTAGTCTCGAGTGCCAATTTTTTTAACGTCTTTTTGCCCATGATTAAATAATTTTAATGATGATTAGGTAAAGGAAGTGAATGAAAATGGCAATGACAGTCAAACTTTTCAGGCAAAAATAATGATGGCTTTACACTTCACACACCAGGTCATTGTGCTTCTCATACAGCAAACTTTGTCTACGACGAACATACTAGAAATCGTGATAAATTCAAAAAAATGTGTTATAAGTATAACTATAAGTAGGTATATATTATGTACAATTTGTAGTATTGAAAGTTTTTTTTTCTTCTTTTTGGCATGCATCTTCCCCTTGCCTAATTTGGTGCTCCTATAAAAATGTACGCGTGTGTTCATCTCTTACATAACATGCTATAAAAAGTTCCTCGAACAAATTGGTTTGTATTTTTTGCATGATTTTTTTGGCTCGTGTGCACCAAAAGTAAATGACATTTCCTTTTTTCGATTTTATTTTTTTGTAATAACGCCATAATTTATTTTTTCGTTTAATAAGTTACATTACATATTTATATTACATATACTTGAGTATTTTCAGACTATCATCAATAATAGCGAATTTTCTCGACAATGTGCAATTATCACACATAACATAAATTTTTTTACTACCCAAATATTCCCCATGACCCAACGGTCAAAGGCTTTTTGGTTGTTGTTGATGTTGCTCTTTGAAAGAATCTACTGGGGCGAAGTGGTAATGCAAATTTGGGCCGTTGCTCTGTTCGCTGATTTTCTCCATTTTTCCCTTGATGGTCCGGTCCAGTAGCATAACTAAACTGAAATCCACCACTTTCACTATTTCCACTTCCGTGTGTAATATGTTTCTCTCTACCTTTTTTGTCGTCTCCTTTTGTAAATGATAATGAAATTTTTGGTACTGGCACCGACGGTAAGGACGGCAAGCTAAGTGATGGTAATCCAACTGTTGGAACCATCGCTGCGAAATTTGATTTGAACTTGGTAAAAACTTGAGACATGAAACCAGGTTGGTTTGAATTTGCAGTCTCTACATCACTTGCAGGCTTATCTGCACTGCTTGGTGTGGTATGCTTTCCTTTCTTCTTCGGCTTTTCGGTGACATGTTGTTCAGCAGTTCCTTCAGATACAGACTCGTCACTGTTGTTTTCATCGTCCTCTGCATCGTCGTCACTGGTTTGCTCTTTCGTAGCGTCATCCTCCTCTTCCCCTCCGTCGTCATCATCCTCATCAGAGCCCTTCTTTTTCTTTTTACCTTTCCCATTCGCATAAGCATTCTGTATGCTTTTTAAATGTTGCTCGGCAAGATATTCTTTAACTACTTGTACGTATTGTTGGTATTGCTTTGTAGATTTTATCATTTCCTTTGTAGGCAGGAGATCAACATCATCGGTAGGAATAAATTCTGGTAAATAACTATCTTGTGCTACACCAGTTGCTGGTTTATATAAAAGAAAATTGTTGTTGTTTGCAACATGTTTGGGAAGGGCTGGACGTAAACCAGGTGGCTTCAGATCAATTGAAGGTTCCTCCACGTACTTTGTTTGTGGGCGGGGACCTCGCTTGATTTTCTTTTTAATACGATATGGTACTGCAGTCGAAAGTTTCTGTATTTGTGCCAATTTTGTAGCATTATAATGAATTGGATAATACTGGGGTGGCGGTCGGGTTGGAGGACGAGATGTGGCTACTTTTGAAAGAATGTTGAAGTTTGCACCATTCCCTACTTGGGCTTTCGGCTTGTCATTTGGTTTATCACCAAGAATTGCTCTGAACACCTATAATTTATGTATTGAAGCAAATTAAAAATATAATATCAGTAAATATTTAAACATTGTAATAAATTTACACTCTCGGGAAAATTGCTTAATGAGACATGTTACCCATTCTTGATTAGTACTCCAGATACGACAACTATGCTCTTCGACTTTGTGATCCTCGCTAGAATGAGGTTTAAATTATAAAAGTCAAGTTGTGTATAATAAACTAACTTTTTTTAAAATCTGTAATTGTAAAAATGCTTTACTGTAGCTGCCAAGCTAAAATCACCGAAAATATTTACTCACGTCAAATATAGACATCGCTGTGTAGCTGGGTCTTTGATAATGTAACGACCTCTTCCAACGCTCATAATTCTCCAGGGCTTTCGTTTAATTACCCCTTTCTTCAGAGATTCCTCATCAAAAGAAACTGGGTAGTTGTCGGAATTCTCCCTAGGTTTTAGCGTATACTCGTTGTTTGCTTTCTATATATAAATGTATATAAAATATTATTTAATTTGAGAGTTTTTTAAACATGTTTTTATACGAATTCAATTCGTTACAAATGTAAAAACTATGTAATAAAGGAAAATTATAGAATTTATCTTATTTCATTAACCTCGAGAACTTCCCATTGTTGCGATTTTGGGACTGCTGCCGACTTGGTAGTGTTGGCAGTATAAACTTTGGCAAAGTTTCCATGCTTGTTGAGAGCTGCCATTACCTAATAAAAATGAGATGCACACAGTTCCTCCAATAAATAAATATCTTGAACTAGTGCCTATCACTTTAAAAAATCAAAATATTTGCGTCTATCTTACTGAAGCATCAGCAGCATTTTGAATCACGTATCTTCCACTTTTCAACTTTGGTCCACAAGGGGACACGGTTCTCAAGCGAAAGGCGTAATTAATCAGTGTCAAGTCCATTTGATGGATAATATGAAATGGTTGTATAACTGAAAGACTCCCTGCACATTTTGGCTCGTCATAAAGCTGAACACAGTTTCCCAACGTATCGATCGACACAACTCCACTGTGCCATGCAATTGGCAGCTCGGAGCAGTCATCGTCACTCACATCAATTTTTATTGACTGTCCTATAGTGTCACAATTTTTAAAATGTAAATGTAATCTTTAGAAGAGCACTACTAGACTGAACTATTTTAGCTTATTGAAAAAAATATTAGACAATGACCACTAGACATACTAGAAGTTGCAAACACTTACCACGCCTATCCTTTTCCGAATATAGTTCAATCTCAAACGTCCAAACTGAGATGAACAAGCAAACAAGCACTATGATAAATGTGTACACTTTGTGCGTTTCCATTCTGAAATGGTATGCCAGCGATTTAATTGCCAGTTCACATGTTAAGTAAAGTTTTTTCTATGCCATGAAATTGTTTCCCTGAATCTCAAAAGGAAACTTTTGTCAAAACTGCCAACATATTTACATCATCGAGTTTGCCAATGAACTGATGAGACACGAAGGGTAGCTAACTAATAAAGGAAGGCGAAAAAAATGCGTCGATTCCAACTCACAAGTTCCTCTCTATCATGTAATAATCAAAAACGTGTGGCTGCCAGGTTCAATAACAAACAACAAGTGAACTTTTACTATACCGGATATCCGACGCCACTCTTGTCACAACTGTAATGCGTATTTACTTATCGCTCATGAAAAAATAATGAAAACTATTAAGCAATTTTTCAAACCATTATGTTTTCAATTTAAAGTCAACTCTCCCGTTGTTGATGTGGCTTTTTGAAAACTTTATACATATTGCCTAATGGCAGGTCATCATTGTTAATTTTCAAATTTCATTTTGTGCGGCGATGCGTATACCACGAAATTCTACGATTATAGACAATAGCTACATATATAGCTATTTTATTTTGTCGTTGGGGGTTTGGAGGGTTTGTTCAACGTAAAAAAACATGTGTACGTAAATAAATGTAACTTGCTTCCTGTGTTAAACATGCGCATATGTAACTATTTAGACATTTTTATTTAATTTCCCGTCGTCGTGAAAAGGTAGGTTATATGATCACGATTATATCAGCAAATATGTAAGGCATATATTGAGAGGCGTCAATTAATCCTTTTTAGGCTGCCAGCCAATAGATGCTAGAAGCATTGCGATGACACATCTTCCTTCTCTAACGCTAACGCTTCTAGAATTTAGTAGTGGAGAATGTTTTCTATAGTATTCTAATTGCAGCTCTAGTGTGTACCCTTTTTAAGTGAAAATTAAATTATGTTGATAGACTCTGTAATGTTGTAATGCATATGGGAAAGTGAAAATCAACACATTTTCTTATTAATGCTGGTTCACTTTGGTTAAGTTGAAAAAACAATATAACTTTTGTGGCTCGTCTGTTTTTTGCGGCGACTGTGGCCTATCCATCACGTAATAATAATATGCATCAAAAAAATAACAGTAACTCAAACAAAAGATAATGTCAAATGTGTGCAAATTTTTTCCTATGAGCTAACAAAAGAGATATATCATCGTTAACTTGAAAATTACATTTACTGTTTTGTTTGAGCAACTTCCTCTAAAAAAATAAAAAGAGTTACTAATCATTTTTTAGCAATGTATACATACTTACTAATGGATGTGCATATGGATATATCGTACATATTCATATTATAAGGTGTATCTCGATTTTCGATCAAACTTACTTTTACTAATACACTTCACTTCATGTCAGTTTAAATGTCAAAATGATAACTCGTCCTAATCCATGATACTCTAAAAACGCATTGACAGATGAGGTCGTAGCGTTGCATCTGTAACATTGCATAGAATCGTTCTCACACAACAGGTAGCATTGCATTAAACGGATGTGTGTGTAGCGTGCACTTGCAGTTACCATCAGGTAACGGCTAAACATACAAGTAATTACATAAAAATATAACTAGCTTCTTCGTATTAAATAGTCATCAATCTTTTTTTTCTACGAGAGTGTACTCTCCTTACAATTGAGATTCACTCAAAGGAAGAAGCCGTCATCCAATGATCATCATTTGCACCCTTGTAGTAATTTTTAAAGATTTGTTTAGCGTCTGTATAAAGTAAATAGGTAGCTAGGATGTAATCTTGATTGGATAGGTGGTTGTAACATAAAAAATTACTAACTAAATGTTTTATATTGTATTAAATGTGATCACATGGCATGAGTAGATGGGCAGGGACAAGGTTGAATGTTGTCGACGTACGCGCACGCTCACAGAGAACTATGCGTTTTTTTACACGATTGTATTTTGTAATAGTAGCTTACAGTTTGCAAAAGTGATGAATGTGGCATGTAAACTGCAATATTGCCAACATGAAAGCTGTTCATTTTTAAAGAAAAGAGGAAGGAAGTGTGATCACTGCTTCAGAACGGGTCCCACAATGTGAACCTTAACATGTAGGCACTGTTTCGTTTGCACTCAAAGTTAATGTCATATTTTTGAGATGATATGTTATGTAGCTATAATCTAATCGCTGCAAATTTGAACTTTGTAAACTGAATTTTTTACTACCTCTTCGTTCGTACACTGTGCACTTTCAATTTTGTTTGCCATTTTTAGATTTTGGTTATTGATGCAGCAAGTGACGCTTTTGTCTTTATGGAGACTGTCTGCAGTTTTTTTATGCTTGCGTTTCGTCTTTTGTGCATATTTTTATGACTATTAGGCTGCGGAAACGAAAGTTTTTTTTACACGTGATAGATCTTTGAAGCAAATTATAAATGTGTTCTGTCACATCAAACTCCAAAAAGGTGGTGTGATGATGGTAATGAAAGAATGATAAATTAAATTGCATGTTTAGTTAAAATATTGATAACAATCTAAATTGTGAATAATATATAAAGTGAGTTTATTTCAGTCAGTCGCTAAAAAAATATCTTGAACGATTTGTCTTCGATGATTTGTTAGTGTGAATTTGATGATGAGATGTGAAGATCAGAAAGATGCAAAGTGCTGACTAGGATGATAGCATTATTATTAATTTGCGATATTTATGGGATGTCTTAATTTTTACTCGTCCCATATTGAGCACTCAAATACGATAAATAAATTAACTCATGATTATTTCAGACACAAAAGTTTCCCATTTCCTATTAACCTTAAGGACGTCAACCCCTGCACCTATGATTATCATGATTGTTATTAGCTATTAATAATTCGTGAAAATATCCAAACTGAACGATAGCAAAAATCCTTTGTAACTGTTTCATCATGACCTCCAAGTACTGGTACTATTTGTCAGGTTGAAAAGAAATATTGGACAAGTGGGGATACTTCCTCTAATGTTTCGTCAGACTGGCAAAATATGGGTTCTATTCTTGGTGATAATTGGCAATTAACTTCCCATTCCAGCATTAAAATACCATTTAATGTTGTGTAGTGTAATTTTCTGTCAATTTACAGTTCCGTTAATTTTCAGCGTAATAAAGCGTAAACTGTGGCTGTTAGCCTTGCTTGAAGTGCAGATATTTGACCACATTCTTGGTAATTTAAAGTATGTGCTAAACTACACATAATTTTATGTAAGACGCTGGAAAATCTGTTTTTTTGTATTAACCTTTAAATCTTAAACTATAGGCTACATTTACAGTTACACATTTTACAGAAATCCATCAAATTTTCATTTGAAACTACACCACTTAATTAGCGTGTGGATCTTAAACTGTAAACAAAACACTTGTCTGAAATTGATTTAACCTAAATTTGTCTTTGTAAATTATATTTGAAGGACTTCACTAAGAATTTACACAAATAGAATGGACAAATGACAAATTATCATACAAACAAACCAACGACATGAGGAAAGTTTGATACAAAACGGCAATCTTATCTTCAAAGCGTTGAAACTTTGGTCAACTTTGTCTAAAAAACATTTTTCTCCAATGACTTATTCCGAGGAGAGAGCTTCGTTTCTCAGAAGTTTATATTATCAATTGTGAAGGGAAGTCTAGTTCATTTTAATTGAATGTGTAATCACTGCAACCATTTCAAAACTCGTACTACAAGGGCTGTTGGTGTAAATACGCAGGTTTGTTTGTACCCTTTAACTCTTACCTGATATTAATATTCTTTCAGCGTTTGTTAGTCGATTTCTTCATTTCATTAATCAAGATTCCAATCTAATATGTCATCGTTGAAATGATTGAAATTTAGAACAGTTATTTGCTGTTTATATTAATAGTCGATAACATGATCAATCATGCATTTAGTTCAATCAATAAAAAAGGTTACACATGCTAGCTAATTGATGATGAGTTTTAATTACTAAATAATACTGAATTCATAATACGATTTCGATGATTGATCGGAATTTTCGGTAAATCGATATTGTTTGAGTATTTCGAACATTTCATTAATTTCCTCCAAAATATAACGTGGGAAGGGATTAAAAGATCCCAATGAACTTGTGGAAAAGAAGTTTACCAACTAAACATGAAGATTCCTCCTCAAAATGAATGCAATAACAAAACCACCTGCTTGGGTTGTTGATTTAAAAACGATCATTGAAGCATGATCTTAATACAAGATACATAAACTAATGGAAATCATGCTAATCAAATCATGTTTAAAGCGTATCCGCGCATTCTCTTTTATATTTCTCATCATAATGAAAAATTAATTAAAAGTTGAATCTTAATCATTTATACTCAGCTTATATTATTATGCTGTTATCGCAATCAATAGTATTGACTCTGATTATTTTTAGTCAATCTTTGTAATATTCTCCTTGAAAAGATGTGGGAGAAGCATAAAACATGAAGGCGAAGGACGCATGGATAAGAAGATAAGAAATTCGTGTACATCTTTTTTCAGCGTTCTATCGTCAGAGCAGTGGATACTTCAATGATTAATGGAAAAATGCACAAAAAAATAGTTGATTGTCTTTTTCGGATGACTGCATCCAGCAGAACAGCCATTTAATACATATGTAATTCATAGCAATTAAACTTATAAAACAATCCGCCGCTGCCAATTGTACGCAGCCAATTTTTGCAAAGTTACTGGACTGAATTTAAGAAAGGGAAGTTGCGGTGAACATGAGCACGCTACCTACACATTGTTCTTGAAGCAACATTTTCATGTTTGCGAACAATTCGATGGTGGTGGTAAACTGATAATTACAATTTTGTAGCATCAAAAATCTAATTGAAATTCAAAGAACAACAGGTTATCGCACTTGCAAGCATTACATTAATGCACATCAACTTGTTAGGAATGATCAAAAAGTGTATCTTTTATTTATGAGAAATAACAATCAATGTCCTTTTAATTTACTCAATATAATATATGTATGTAAGTTTTCAAATAATATAGTTCCCAATTCAAGATGAAGTGGAAATTAATAATTAAACCAGCTTAATTGCCTAGTGCGAACAGTTATGGATATGGATAAGATGCATTTCCTGCTTTATTGGGAATTTCGTTCTCGATGATTCCCAGTCTCAGCAACTATCCATTATCTATTGATCATAAATTCATATTGCATTTTTAGTACTATATATTTCATGATAATAGATTTCATTAAAATGGGTGTATACACATACACTATGTTCAGTTGAAGCTGAAACCAAAACAGACTACTGACAATAATCCTTCATTAAATGGTAATGTTCGTCAAACAACGATGAGATGACGATATTCATTACTGTTAGGGTCATGAACACTACACTCGTAAAAATCATTCGTTAAACTAGCCTTGATATTATCATGTCATCTTGAACCGCAGAGTATAAAAATACGCAGTGCCTATTCAATACAGTTATTTGGTATACGTGCAAATAAATAAAGTATACATATGACCGCGATACAAACCACTGAACTGCATTCGTATAAAAATGGAAAGGAATCATTTACAATAAGTCATCGTATTGTAAAACCAGACATTATAATAGAAACGATAAAAGTAAGGACTGCGTCATTTAGGTGAGTTTAGTTTAAGCATGATAAATTTTCAATACAAATTTTATGTTATAATTTTTATAGTACTTTAATAAGTCGTATGTATTTAAAAAGAGAGTCAAGCAGACTGACAGTGCAAAATCAACGAAATTAATTGCACCCAGTGCCAGCGCGCAGTATTAATGAGGCACCACTGATTATTCGTGTATGGCTGCATTAACGACAGTTTTTTTTGGCGTTGGTTGGCACAGCATAGCAGCAGAGATGAGTTCTAATTTTGGCGATGGCTAAAATGACAAAAATACCTTAGTCATTCATTAAATCATACAGAGATCCTCTTCCTAAACAGTGAACTGTGCTGTTTGGACTTTAGAATAAAAAACTCATTGTTGATTTTTTGGTTCTGCGAACCTGTCATCATCACCACATTTTTCATAGGATCCCGTAAAAACTGTGATGCAATTCATTCTTCACACAATGTCAAAGTGGTAAAAAACCAAAATATTACTAAAAATGTGACTAACGACAAAACCCAGAAGCTATAGACAGTCAGTCATCGTGGTTTTTTTGTGAATAAAAGAAGTGTTTCACGTCACTTTACTCCTCATTTACCGTGAACAAAGTCTTCATTGTGCATAATAATTTATGTTGTTTGCATTCTTGTATCTTGAAACTAGCCAAATAACATTTTTAGTGTTCGTGCTGAAAAGAGATTATTTGCACATTCTACTTAATCATTATGCAAATTTTGCAAAACAAGTGGAAAAGTTTTTACCAAAGTCAATACTGATTGACATTGATGTGTATTTGAGGAATATAACAACCATAATTTACGACAAGTATAATTTTTCTCCATTTTTTAATACGTGACTTTCCATTTCCAGGTAAATAAGTTTAGTCTGCTGGAGGAGGTAAGAAAACAAGAATAATTTTTGGTATTACGCATCATTCATATGCAATTATTTCCTAGACTTTTTTTTCCTTGTATGCTAATTTTCTACACTTTCTCACGTGAGTGAGTACGATATTATTACAAAGTTGGTAGCAAATTAAGGGTCTTGTTGATTGTCCGATTGTCTAAAGCGTTTAAAAACATTTATCGATTCCTTTTAATACATATTAAAAGTCATAGTCAAGAGTATTTCGATTTTAGATCTAGTTCCAAATCCAAGGCCAGCCATTATGTAACTCTCATAACTCTCGGTGTTCTCAAACAGAATAACGTACACCATCTTTGGGCTAAAATTCCCTCAAAAGGTATAATATCGCAATGCTCAGACCAAAATGTAATGCCCAATGTAAATTTGCTCAATTTCAGTCTCCACTCTCCACTATTAGTTTAGCTACACATGTAATTTCCATATACGACAGAGGACAAGATTTTTGTGCAAAAAAATGTGTCAAGTAAATACTATACTAAAAAGTGCCGAAAGCATATACTTAATTTATCTCTATAATCTTCAGAGTATGACTTTGCAGAAAGCAAGTTACAAAAAACATTTGACTGGATCTCCAACAAATATTATTGACTCTGGAAATCCTTCACAATAAGTTGAAGGTAAATTACTCCATAATCATCAAAAAAATTAAAACATCATCACAGTCACATGCTATTATGTTATGTAACTGCACTTAAAATTTTTCTGCAAAACAATATTAGAGGAAAAAGTTTACTTGTTTCAGAGTGGTACGCAGACACACGGATAAAAGCTGACAATATGAAATCACTTTTCCATGAATAATTTAAATTCTGAAACAATCCTTTAAATTTAATATTTTATGCATAAAACAAACAGGGCAAAAAATCTGCAGCATGAATGTTAAATGTAGTACATCTGTAGCTCCAAGCTATATTATGATGCGGTTACGTTGCGGTACTGATATAAGTCGAGTCGTCGAGTGTCGTGTCGTGTAGAGGTGAAATATATTCCTGGAGCACAAAAAACAATGGTCTACAACACCTGCATCAATAAAAATATCATGTTGCCAATACACACGTAAAACAAGCGATGGGATGTCATACTGGATGGCGTGCGACCAAGTTGCTAGTACGCAACTAAACTGGTAGTTATTGCAAAAATAAAATGGTATACATTATGATAAGTGGTGTGTGTGTCATGGCTTGAAAGGATGATATTATGATGATGATATTCTCACACACATTTTCTATTCACTGGCTAATGCGGTATTTCCCAAGTAATTTAGCACTTTTATGGGATATTCAAGTGAAACGAATAGTGATAGATATTCATCGTATCAGCATCATCATAATCCATCCATCCATCCACCAGTAGTCCTGCGATCCAAAGAAGAAAAAAACAGGTACTTTACTACAGGTATCTCATGATGATGATCATGATGGTGATCATCCTTCCATACATCCCCTCCACTACGTTTTTATTTTAATAACTAGCAAAGCCAGCCACCACGGTTTAGATTCCCGTTAGTGTACGTAGTACACTATAAAAGTCTCTAGTATACATGA
>JAQFXM010003799.1:0-18965 GCA_034693345.1 Entomobrya multifasciata
AAAATATGTGGTTTTCATTCACAGTAAATCGAAGGAAAAAGAAAAACAAGCAACAGAAAAAGCTAAGTCTACGCGCGATCGCAGTCCATCATCAGCTCAGTCGGCTTCTCAGTCGTTGGAAAGATCTAAACGAAGTAAGTCAAGAGAATCGGTAAAAACAGAAAAAGGTCACGGTGCAACTGAGACTTCACGATCTCGATCGAATAGTCCCAGCAGACGAAAAGCAAGTAGACCTGCACCTAGATATGCTGTTGAGATACCTAAATTTTCATTGGACACGTGAGTAAATTTGAAAGTTTCCAATAATACCGTACTTTAATTGAACTAATGATTCTAGAACGTAATTGTACATTGTTTGTGATGATTTAGTAAGGACATTGGTGTCAAAGAAGTACAACGGCGATATCCAAATTTGTATGTGCCGTCAGATTTTTTCCTCGCCAAATGTACATGGATGGATACATTCCCGTTGGACTCGCCTTTCGAACTGGGACACCCTTGTCCAGTTCAGATAATGAGGAAAGGTGTACAGAGAATTGAAATACCGAATCCAGAGGAGGTAGAAAATTGGCTTCAAGAAGTTCCTGACATTTTGGAGCCCGCTGATGCTAGCTATATTTTCAAATCGAAGGTATTTCTAACAAAAAAAACGCAACAAAACTGATTTTTTCTAACATGCGTCCGGCATATAATAATAATAATAAAGTTAGTTAATGAGTGCATTTGGATTTTTATTTTAGGTAATGATTCCTTCCATGAGCAGTCTTGAAACATTTTATAGGAAATCATGTGGAGTTGCTGACAGTGCAGCCGATGTGCCAGATAGCCCTCAACACATTGATCGCCTTATTAGTTTCATTGTGGGGATGAAGGTAGGGTTCCTTAAAATAAGGAAACGATGGGTTGTGCATTTGTTGCGTGTTCTAAATTCTATTTCGCCTACTTTTTGTGCTAGACATCTAAGCACGAAGTCATGGCTCTTGGAGGTCCATGGTCTCCGTCCTTAGACGGTGCGAATCCTCAGTCGGATCCTCAAACTCTCATAAACACTGCCATTCGGTCCGTTCGAGCCTTGACTGGAATTAATCTGAGTCGTTGCAAGCATTGGTACGTTTGAAATTTTAAGTGATCTCATGAAAGCGTAATTGCCTTATTGTTAGATACAATCGTAAATCATTACATTATGCAACGTTATATGTTTGCGACGAAATTTACTCAATATGTTACGCAAATCGCTCGAATTAATTTGTATTTGACGACGTGCACGCACGGAGTTAATGGTCGACGAATGTATATGTCTGGTGGTGGACCGACATGGAGCCATGAGATGCGGTGGGGGCAAATCAAGGTTTTTGGTAGAAGAAAGGATTGGTCAGCATTGTTCATTGCCTTTGAGACTGATTATGTGTTACCTTTGATAAGTCTTTAATTTTATACTATAGGGTTAACGATTTTAAGTTTTTTCCATTGACGTTTAAAAAACACAGGTATCGTTTCATGGAGTTGTATTACAAGCGGAGCAATTGTTTGGAAACCGTTGTCTTCTATCTTCCTGATGTCTGGTCCTGCCTTCCTGGAAATAAGGAGTGGAACAAACTTAAATCAGTTTATAAGTATGCCTTATGTGGCGAAAAGAATGATGTAGCAGACAAAAATGTTGTGAAATCTGAAAAGGAAGCAATTATTCCAGCTATTGTCAAGCAAGCTGAGATGAGTGCAGTGGTCAATGGGACAGTTGGAAGTGAAATCTCTCTGCCCACAGCAGGGGTAGAATCAGCAGCTGATCATGGAGAAACTGTGGACAAAACTGATTTATCAGGGTCTATACTTCAAGAAGAAGATGTCATGAACAATAGTGGTCTTTTAGTGATTGACGAAGCTGCATCCCCTGCACGAGAAGATGGAGCCTTGGACGACGTCAGAACAGAAAATGTTGGGCAGCCATCCACGTCAGGTGACCCTCAAGGAACGGATTCATCTGGAAAAATGGAGACGGAGGTTGCTGAAAGATGTCTTGCCACTTTATATTTACATGATCATCCGCTTTACTATATTTATTGGTTCAGTAGCCTCTTAAAAAATATGTCTATGTGTTTACGATTGTATTGCGCTTTATTTTTGCGGGGGGATTTGATATGGTCCTTTGATTAAGCTTGGAGTGTTTGGAGTATCTCATTTTTAACTCTCTGGTGCCTGTAATATTCCACAATTTAGATTTTAAATGGTTCCATCCAACTTAGGAAAACCAAATGGCTTTTGCTGTAGTTGTAGAAATCTTCGTAATGTCCATTTTATACTATTGCGCATGTAATGATTTAAAAGACACAAGTTCTTTTTGTAATATCCATTTCACACACGACAGCGCAAGGTTGTTAGTTTGAATTGTGTTCACAGCTTTCCCTTGAAATCTTTCATCCTTAATATTTCATAACCAATTACTTATGCGTAATTGGAATAACATTGAACACCTTTAATTGTGTTTCACAAAAGTTTTATGGAAGGTATTTTATGAGCAGTCCGGTTTGAAAATAGTTTAGGCCTTTGCATTGCTGTTTGTTTATGATGAGAAAAAATACTATATAGTGAGGCATTTTACTTCTACTTTGGTCATTTATTTTGGGACTGTGCATCATATCAGTAATTATTTTTTACTTTGGGAAACTCTATTTCTAAACATTTCTTTATGTGGTAAACCGACTACAGGATAACCGACGCGCTGAAACTGATGCTGCCGACCTGAAGTCTTGTCAAGACATCAAAAGCAAACCAGCCAATGAAGATGCTGAGATACAATCAGTACCCATTGAAGAAAAAAGTGAATTAAGTATAGTGTCAGTGACATCCCTGAATGGAGAAAATGCTGTAAAGCCTACACACTTCAGCCTCCTTACTCCAAAGAGCATGAATGTGAGTTCAGTTCAGATATCAAGCGAAGATAATTCTAATTAAATGAAGAAGATACGTGACACTTGAAGTTTAAATTTTATTTTGTAGGTTGCTCAACTGAAGGAAGAATTGATTCGCCGAAATTTAAGCGCTAAAGGTCTCAAATCCCAGTTGACTACAAGACTAGTGAAAGCTTTGAAAGACGAAGAAAGTCGCGATAAGGAGATACAAGAAGCTAAAATTCTTGGCTTGGAATTAAACCTGACAAACACGTCTGAGCAAGAAGATGTACAAACCAAATGCGAGGGGCAAACCGAGACTGCTGAAGAATCTAATGAAATTCAAGGTCTAGAAGAACATGACATTCGCATAGTTAATCCTAGTCAAATTCTAGAAACACAGGATGACGAAATGAGCATTGAGGATGGAGAGTTAAAAGAACACGTTATGGAAGATGCATCTGGCCAAGAAAGTACGGAATATGAAATAATTTTATCGAAATTCCCAAATGAAACATTCCCCATCATTAAGCCTGGAATGAAGGATGATGAAATAAAGATGTGGGAACGGAGATATGCTTTACCGAAAAACCCAAGATTGCTGATCTATCCATCCTCGATTGCTAAGTCCGGAAACTTCGATTGCTTGTCAATGACCCTTGGACTGTTGAGGGATTATCGTATAATTGATAAGAAAGAAGATAATTTCGAGGTTTCCTTGTTCTCTGAATTTTTTCATGAAATGTTACAGAGAGACTTTGCGTTTAGGATTTACAGAGAAATTATGACAGAATCTGTGAAACCAAGCTCAGAGGATTCGAGTTCCATAAAGGTAGGAATGTATAATGTATTACGTATGCCTGAATCTTTTGAAAGTTCTTTTTTCATGCTATTGATTTATTTACGCGTTCGCATATTTTATGATTATTATTCTAGGATGGTGACATCAAAGACGAAAAGTCAGAAAAGGAATCGGCTGAACCACCTACTAAAAAGCGGAAGCTATCTAGCAATTCAGTTGCCAATTCTGTCTCGCAAACTCAATTAAAGAAGACGACTGATCCTTTTCTTTTGCTTTCATTTGTATTTTTTGATGTGACACGCTGTGGTTACATTACTGAAACTGACTTGGAAGATTTGTGCAATTGCATTGGACTTGGTCTCACGAGAGCACAGGTAAAATATTGGCTACTATCATTTCATCACAATACGAGGTCATTTTCATTTTACTGTGTTCAAAATATTAAATTAACTTTGTTGTACAATATGCAGATACGGAAAGTAGTGCAGAAAGTAGTACATAAAGGGACGCTCTACTATCGTAAGTGGACAGATCGTTTGGATAAGATAAAGGACACATGTGCAGAGGATATTCATGTTTTGGCACAAGGTTATATTTTATATTTTTGCATTAATGTTTCCTTCTAAAATGACTTCTGGAGCATTAAGCAAAATCTGTATTGAAATGTTACAGGAAATAAGGGGTACTTTCCGGTATTCATTCATCAAGAAAACGGACGTGTCCCTGTTTCGAAATCTGAGGGAGATGAAACGACAGAAGCGATAATTGCTGTTGTAGATGGAAGGGACATTGATGTGAAAAAGCTACTGGATCAGTTGGATAAATGTGAAAAAGACTTGGCGGTTGCAGAATCAAGTCTCAACGTTATGAAAAATTCATTAAGTACGTCTCAAATTTTATTGTGCAGTCAACCTTTGAATTAACCCACGTATTTTCCAACAGCTGCTCTTTTAAATTATTTCATGAATATAAAATGCTATTTTCTTTTTTTCTGTTTTACAGATGAAGCTAAAAGTCAAGTCACGGACCTTAAAAAATCGAATGAATCCCTAAAGGAGGAACTCACCAAGATTAAAGAAGCATTAAAGAAATCCGAAAACTCTGAGAAGTCAGCAAAAGAAAATGTTGAAGTCTTCAAAAGATCAACAGAAAGATTTCTTGAGAGAATCAAAGATTTAGTGAAGTTCCCATCCAGCACTGGCAAAGACAAGTCTGACACCGTAGCAAAGGATACAGGAAAAATTAAAGACAAATCTAATGTAGAAGTAAAGGAGAAATCAAAGTCGAGTAACGAATCCGACAATAATCAAACCACATCTAAGGACAGTACTAGTGCAACTGATGAACATCTTGCATAGATTTATAGTGCTTAAAAATATATGAAGTCTATTATGCCGGTGAGGCTTCTTATTAAGCAATATCGTGATCCTGAAGATTCTTATCATGAATTGTTTTTGTTTTTATTCTTATTTTATTGAGTCGTAAGAAATAAATAAATAATTATTTGCCATATAATAAAAAAATACAAGTAGTTTCCTATGCTTCGTTTTGCATCCATTGAAGTCCATCTAGTCCATATTTTCAGGTCACATGTCATCACTAAAAACATGATTCCATAAAAATGGATGTCCCACAATTTTGTCGTGTATATTGACATCTTGAATATTATGATCAGTACTACCTCGAGATTGGATAGAAAATAGGCATTAAGATTTCCATAAAAATGATACGAAAAAATAGAGCAAAGAAGAGCAAAGTTTAAATTTCGCAAGAGATTTCTACTTCCACCTCACTCATTCAATTACGAAGTCATTCTTGCATAAGCATACAATTAATTCATGCATTTATTACACAATTACTCACGTGAAATAATGATTGAAGACGTAAATACAAGTTATTTTGGTACACCATACTAAACCAACAATGTATAATATAACTCTGTAATCATTTATTTTGAAAGCCATAACCAAAAGAATTGGTTTCCCCATTGTTGTATGTAAGAAGTTGTATGGACTCAATGAAAACTAAAACAGAAGGGTCCACAGTGGACTGCTCCTCTCACACGAACCACTTTAAATACAGACTTGAATTAGCTGCATTTATCATCACCCATCATACCATATTATATGTATGTAACTTTCATGCATGATGCATAGCGAGGGCAATATGACCATGTAGTCTTTTAGAGCAGAACTGGCGAAAGCTCAAGTTTCCCCATACTGCTCGTTCAACCCTGCCAGCCAAGCTTTCTCCAGCTCTTCTCTCTCTCACACACGCTGGTTTTTCCTTTCCATTACAAAAGTGTAAACTGTTTTCCCTTGCACGCTCAGTTTCGTCCCTGCTAGACTTCCAGCAACATCGCTGTCTTGAATGCTCACTAAAGAAAGCATTTATTCACAGCGGTAGCGAAAAAAGAACTGCAAACTTTTTCTAGTTTTGCCTTCAGTTCTTATCAGCGTGTATTGCATTTATAATTACAATAGTACTCATCAAGAAGACCAAGTCAAGTGCATATATTCATTTACACACTTACCACCAAACACAACAAACAATTTTTACCAACAATGAAGTTTTACTTCCATTCTCCTGCGGACTACAAGAAAACACCAAGCCTTTTGTGTGAAGAGCAATTTATCTATCAGGTTTTGAGTTGTTTCTGATGTCAACTGGAGAAACTTGATATAAAATATGGACTTATTACTCCTGGCACAAAAAAACTGCAGAAGCGTCCGTATTGCAACAGTGAACGTCATTACGAAAGCTTTATATTTATTTGTGTAGGACACTCTGCTGTCACTCTGTCGGATACTTTGCAGTATGGAACATTTTGCGAGTTCATTGCTCAAGAATTATTGTCTCAGCATGTTATTAATTGTCCGGTTTGAATTCTACAGTGAAAAGCTGCAGTGCTGCTGATGGTGTAACCACTTTTGCCACTTACTATCCCAAAAGTAACAAGTTCTTGTCTAGTTTTCAATGAAATTTCATCAATCAAATTTTATTGCCTCATATTCGCATTGTCCAAAAATTAAGTGTTTTTGAAAGGCATTGGCAAATTTGAATTAATATACAATATAAATAGGGGACAGCTTGCAACTCATCTAATTCTCATTTCTCATCCAATCTCCCGAACGTGGAGAAAGTGGCGACAGCGATACAACCAGCACGACAACCACAGTTCAATTATTACAATTTATCTGAAGCGGTGTGGTGTGTTCTTTGCTGATATATACTTCAATTCCACTTTCCATTTATATCTCTAAATGATTAATGAGTGTTTATTTTCTGCTTCCATATCTTTCATCAAATTGAATACTTGTCACAATATGCCCCTCTTGTTTTTGTTTGTTCTGAAACAGATACAAAAGTAGATACGCATATTGCATGTCACAAGTACCTTTCTACAGTGAAAGTCCCATCTCTAGTCAATTTGTCTGTTATTGAATTGAGTACACTTGGCTTGTGTAGAGTACTGAAAAATGCACATGATCTACTAATTTGATGACCAAAAGCCCCGACAGTTGTGTTTGTTTGTTTGTGTATAAAAGAGTAAACCAAACATACATACATTTAAAAGCTCTCTCCAGTCTCGAATGATTTAAGTGAGATGCCATCGTTTAATGAACTTTTTCCTCCTTTTTGGATGAATTGAACTGAATACTGCCGGGCAGTAGTGAGCGTACGCGTACACATGAACTATTTTTTAGGCGAAATGGCAACATTCATTTGTGTGATGTGATTCGTGATGTACAAATTTTTCACCAGAAAGAGCAAAGTGACTTGGTATTTTGGGCCATGCCCATAAGAACAATGAGTGTTTAGACTTGAAGGTCTTCATCGAACACAAATAACATCCATACGAAATCTTTCCGCTTAACTGCTTTTTCGTTGTGTAGGTTTAAATGAAGTATAAACGGGACGTACGTTTCTTTTCTTATCGTTCTTTGTGCCACTCAGATTGTAATTGTGTACAAATCTTTTTTGGTAAAAACCGGCAAAAGGTAAAATGCACAAAAAGCCACCAAGGCAAAACATCTTGTGGAAATATCTGAAAGGGTTGGATAATAAATTCTAGAGTTTTGGCACAGCCCTTGACTTTTGTGTGCACAAAGTCTTTGTCATGATAGTAGATCATAGATTTTATCCATGCTGCTCAGTAGAGCCAATTGTAAATTGCAGCATGGTCTGCTTGTATGTAATGAGAATGCGTGTACATCTCTCAGTATGCTGTGTGAGTCTGAGTGAGACAGTCAGAGTGAAGACTGAGCTGCACTTGTAATTAATTGTAACAGTTGTACTAATTAATATGTGCTAATTAAATAAAGAATTAAAACCCATCTCCTGTTGTTTTAACCAATACTGATTTCAATGCTGTACCAGGTTTACGCTCCATCATAAACTGGAATCCCGAATTTATATGATCACCCCATCATATCATTACAACATAGTAAAAATAGCTCAAGCATATGTGACGTCTGATTCATGTCTCCTGTTCGAGGAAAATCCCACTGTTCGAAAAAGTTGTAAATACGTAACCAAATTGTTTAGAAAATTCGTATATCATGCATTTTTGACTCTTTTCCAGTTTTTACTGAATTTTGCGGTCTATAATAACCACCTTTTGACCATAAAGCACACGTATTTGTGCATCCACGTCGAACTCGGGTAAAATCAAAATGATTTTATGGATTGTAATATTAAAGAAATGCCAGACATGCAGACGAAGTTGCCGAACTCAAAAATATTACTTTAATTGCTAGGAGGGCGCTATTGATAGAAGTTTCAAGGTAGTAAAACTAGATTATGATGAAGGAGACGAGTAAGATCATTTGCTGTTGCACACGTCATTTAAGTTACATCACAGTACAAGAAAATATTGACAGCTTTAAAATCGGGTGAAAGAGAAATATATACTTTAGATTTAGTAACAAAGAATATTATAAGATAGAGGAAATATTTGTCAAAGTGCTGTTTGAGTTTATGCTTTGATGTCTACAATAACTTTGTGTCAATAATGTATTCTTTTCACATGATACGTACAGTACCAACTTTATGCCAACAAAAAATCAACCGAAATCCGGCTAACTTTCTGTAGTTCAGTGGGTTGAAATGAAATTCAACTAGGCAATACAGTGGGTGAAATGAGACCGAAAATTGGCTTCAGTTTGAATCGTAAAAGTGCTTTAATGAAGGAAAATGCAAGCTTTGTTGCTTTGTAAATGTACACAAACTTTTATTGTGACGATGTTTAAAAAATTAAATCAAGGCTACAACTAAAAATATACGGTTACATTTTTCATAGTTCATGATTATTACAAAAAACGTATAAAACATTGAGTAACTTGAATAATTCTACCGAAGAAATCTGCTTCAAGACAGACAATTGAATACAAACTTAATTTATTAATTTTGAAAGACCGACAATATTATAAAAATATTCGAATTTACACACTGATTTCCAAGGAATAAATCTATTATTTAAAATTAGCATAATGCTTGTAATGAATTTACTATTGAACCATGCGGAAGAACAACACTTCTGTACATTCAAGAATCTTAAGTAGGAAGTTCTACACTTGACTTTGACATTGTGCCCCCCATCTCGCATCTCATGCATTGAACTAAACTCGTACAATAGCTGTATTTCGTAATTCTATTGCCATTCAGACTCTTTGTTATTAAATAACTTACATATATCAGTTGCTATTGGTAAATTGTATACTGCCTGCACATCTTTGAAGCAGCATCTCTTCTTGTCCCATGAAGACAAAGGCAATACACACAGGATTCAGGAATGACGTCGATTCACGCAAAATACATATATACATACCCATAATAGAGCGTCACCATTGACGCAAATCATTTTCAATTTAAAAATAATATCTAGTCTTTGTTTGATAAAACGATACGTGATATTCATTTTTATATTTGTATAATTACTGATAAACGTAATTCGAACATTAATTGATCAGATAATCATTTTTAGTCGTCGCAAATTGATAATTGATGAGAATGCCTGTATATTGTTTCCGTGTTACTATACGAAAAACTGAACATTTACCTGAGAATTAAATTCCCACACTTTAAAATGTAGTAATTATAAGTTAAACTTCAGCATGACTTTCCCAAACATTAAAATAATTGGGGGTTATTAAAATCAAATTTAATAAAAGTGTAAATCAAACATTAGACGTTAATTGCTGATCTAGACTAAATTAAAAGTGTAAAAATAGAATTGATAGTTTCCTCAAATGTGCAGAGTAGAAGAGCAAACGTGAGGGTGTACGTAAAACGTAGGAGTAAAGTGTGCGGTGTTTTGAAACTAGAGCGCAGCTGTCATCTATCAACCCCCTTATGCATTAAAAAACCTGAATTAAGTCTAGATTAAAGTTTGCTGGGTTAGATATCGAAGCTCTTCGTGTACTTAGTTCAGAATGTTGGTTGTGGGGTAGCTTATTTCAGAAGAACAGAAGCAACAAAGAGAACACCAAAAACGCATAGATGCTCCCTCTCTCAATGTTGCAACATAACCATAAGTACATTCATTCTAGTATGCAACAAAGTTCTTGATAAGATGAAAGGATGGTGCTACAGTTGATTGTTTCCTTTTTTAAATTTGTAATTGAACAAACGTTGGTTTGCAACACGTCACTAAATGAAAAAAGGTTTCAGAAGATTTGAGAATATTGCATAACGTAGCGTCAATGTATTTTACATCCTCTAAGTAAAATGCGGAGACACTAATCTTTGAACGCAGTAATAATGCAAATTACAAAATGATTTTTTAAAATGTGAAACTCATTGCCAGCCACCATTAAAAGTAATACAATATAATACGGTCAATGAGCTTGGGGTCTGGTAAGAATTAACTAACATGCTCTAAAATAAAGGTACCTTGACAGGGTTTACAAACCAGTCCCGATAATAAAATATTTACTGAATAAACACTTCCTTAAATAATGTATTAAATTCGATTGATTACGTACGCTAAACACACATTTCATGAACTATCTCAACCTTTTAATGTATGCACTCTAAACTCCCTTTAAAAATCAAACTTAACAAACTCAAGTTCATGGGTCATCGCTCATTATAAAACACAGTTATATGTGGCGTATAATATGTAGCGTTTTTTAAACGGCCAAGTCAGTTTTACAAAAGAACAACATAAAGGTTAAGGAAAGGTTTTTTCCTACGTTGTTGTTGTCCGGGAATTGCATTAATCTTCCTCTACTTATGACAAATCAGGGCAGTTGGATCCAACTTGTCTGCTTTTTTTAGGGAGTTGCATCCAACTCCCATATCCCAACTGTTGTTTACGAGCAACATTTAAATTTTAATTCATCACATTGCAAATTGCAATGCATTGGACCGACGTTGATGTCTATTGGTTTAACAATGGAGCTAATGTGAGGATTACGCTGGAAACAGAATGAAAAGTACATTTTCTGGAATCTTTTTGTACGCTGATTAAGAAAACTAAAATTATTTGCTCTAATGCACATTTATGCTGGAATTTTTAGCCACAGGATAAAACCTCAAAGTCTCGGTGGAGTAACTTTGGAAAATTTAAAATAATGTGTCATCTGACATTATTCGAAAGCGTTTTTCATAGTCAACAACATTGACCATCATTATCATTAGTATACATACATATTTATTTACTTACGCTTTGTTTCAGTTCCGTCTTTATGATCGTAACTACAGTGAGCTGAAACCGAAGCTCAGCGGGCGGAGTATTGACTTGATCATGTTTGTCTGTCTGTCCGTCCGTTACCACGAGAACTCGAAATCGTTTTTTACTGACGTCAACAATGCGCATCAATAAGCATGTATCACATTGTATAAGCTCCGTCTTTAAAATCGTTGTTATAGAGGGGCTTATTGAACTTGCCCCTTTCATGTGAAACATTGCTCAGCCTCAACATTTATTCAAATGATTTTAAATGCTCCTGCTTTCGCTACTTCCACATATTCATACATGCTTAGTAAAGTCTATTTCCCTTATCATCCAGAATATAAATATTTATTCTTTCATACATAAGTATATTCATACATACAACCAAATGTATGAAAGTAGTTCATATTTTTTGTCTCAACTTTACCTTGTTTACATTGAATTTTTTTGTTAGGCATGCTTTAATAGTAATTCTTAAATCATAAAAAATACTTTAAGCATGGTTTGAACTTTCACCCAATTCTGTATATCATAAAAATGTAAGAATATCGAGAATAGACTGACAGACAACAGGGAATACTATGTAATATGTTTTGACTAGTTATCAAGATCAGTAACTCATTCATGGAATCATCATGCATGATTCTTCTCATGGCAATAAAATGTATCCCATTTAATGCATCTTTCTCTTCTGTTGCCCATTTATTACTGTTCTCAAGAATGGAAAACGATCAAACAAACTAATCAAGAAGATCATCATTCTCATCTGTTTCTGCTGACAATGCAATGCAACAAAATGTCTGTTTTTCTTCTCCCACTTAGATTCACCATCGAAGTATAAAAGGAACACTAGACACTTTGTCTCTTTTTCGGGACTGTTGCTTCTCTCCTCTTTTGCGTCTTTTTGTTCCTCTTCTTCTTATTTCTCTTTTACTGCTTTTGTTTGTAAAAGAGGGTGACTAGGCTAGGGCGAGAAGTGTGAAAGGGGACGATGTCGACTACCACGACGACTTTTGGACGGATTTTCGGATTTCCATATAAACATTATCCAAGAAAAAAATGTAATATTTAATGGGATGACGATGGCGTAAGGGATATCTATGCAACAGAATGAGGAGAGGAATTGCAATCAGGAGATGAGATGATATGTGAGTGTGATGTAATGCATATTGTTGTTGATGCTATGTAAAAAGGTTGAAGAATAAGAAATAAAATTGGATGGGTGTTCCATGTTCCTCTCTTAGAAGCTTGTTGTTTGAGTCATCACTTTTTTCCTTCATCTCTCTCTTTTACGCTCCAGCAGCACACAAGTCTCCAGACTTATTATTACAGCAACAGAAGCAACAATAACACAATGTGGTGGTCTGGTGATGGTGGTGGGTTTTCCAATTTAAATGAATGGAGAGGGTGACTCCCGCAAAAGTTATTACTCTTTCCATTCCTCTACGTCTGGATATTTTGTGGAAGCTCAAGGGTTTTTTGCAGCTATTATATCAGTCCTCCTAACATTGTAGCATCTTGTTCCATTTATTTATTCACTCATGATATCAGACTCATTCTTCTTTTCTCTGATGTCATGCGGCATTTCTCTGGTGTAATCGAACCAGGAAACAACTACCTTCTCATTTCTCTTGCCATCATAACAAGTGAGGTCGATAGGTTTTACACTTGTTTTGGTTAACTTACCAGTAAAATACTGCACAGGAAATAATAACATTTTCTTAAAAACGTTCGAAAAAACATAGCAGTCTTCTTCAGATTACTAAAGACAAAAGAAGGAGGGTCACAAGCTACTGGAGAACAAGAGGATACTAAAACATTAGAAATTTATTTCCCGACATTTGAGAAAGCAGAGAAAAGTGAAAAACGAGATAAAAGTAAGGTGAAGGTGATAGTACTTCGAGAGTGCTTCCTATGCATATAAATAGTGTGGTATGTTTTTTTGAAAGGAGCAAAAGGAAAGATAATTGGAGTAATTAATCAAGTGGCTGTTTACTACAAGCTGACAATAGAGAAAAAGAAAGCTTTTAGGGAAAAATGAGTGGGAAGAGGAATACTCAGAGAGATGATAGCAGTTCTACCTGCAATAGGGCAGTGGATATGAGTCATCATCGGAGTTTTCCTCGAAGTAGTGGAAGTGGAGGAATAAGAGAAACCGACCAGTCAGCACAAGCACAAAGGAATAAAGGAACTGGTCAGGTTAGCTGCAGCAGTAATTTAAGGCGAAATAAGGCATTTCAAATGGAAAGTAAAAGAGCAGAAGGTACAGAAGAAAGCAAGAAGGCATTGGCTTTGGAAAGCAGCAGGAAACGGTTCACTGGATTTAAAAGAATGGCTGTAGTGCGCCCGTCTTCCACCAACTTGGAAGATGGCGCAGTTGGGAGAGGAGTAAAGAAAAAGCGAAGTAGTGATGTTGTGGTTCAGTTGTTACGACCCGGAATGACGCCTAGAAGCAGTACCAGTAGGTCCCATCAGAGACCTGAATGTGCTTCAGTAGTAGTAACAGGAGCGGGAGCATCCTGCTCATCAAAAATTTTACACTCAAATGATGAAATTGGATGTGGTGGAGTGAAAATGGAAGAGAGTAAAATACCAAGTGTTGGAAAGATGATGACAAGAGTTACTGGCGGCTTCACCACTGACAGGAGAACTACTACTGCTACGACGGGGATGATGAATCGGACAAGACAAGAATACGAAATGAGTAGAAGACGAGACCCAGAGCGGTTAGAAATGTGTAAAGATTTTAAACAAGATCATTCCAAAACTCATGCTGGAATAGAGAAGTTGGAAAATTTTGACAACCTGCCAGCAAAACGAGCAGAGAATTTCAGGGACAACGCAGAAAATGATGAGAGCAGGGATTTTGATTCCACTGGTTCAACAGACCCTAGGGAGGTGTGCAATAATGAAGAAGATGATGGTGACGATGACTATAATAATGTTCATAATAACGACACTTGTGCCAACATTAAAAATTCTGAAGAGAGTGTCAACAGTGGTCAATATGGTGGTTATGGTATTGTTGGTGAATGTGAAAGTGGAATTGTCACGGATCGGAAAGAAGTATCCATGGAACATTTTAGTGTTTTTCTCTTTCCTGAGTGTACTTTATTTGAAGAAAGCGATCACAGTTTAAATTGCTGCTGTTGCCATAGCATTGGCGATATTGTAAATGAACATTTAAATAGAAAGGAAGGGGTTCCGAATAAGGTAAGCAAATGATTACTTTTTATACACAATATGATTTTCGATAAAGTGTCACATTGAATTTGACTGATGACAAGAAAAAGGGTGCTGAGGCAGAAAATTGCATGTTTTACGAATGCAATGTATGTATTATATTTTCTAGCAATATATGCTGGATTCATTCGGTCGAGAATAAAACCTAAAAAGTATGATTGGGGGAGATGGATGGGTTCCAAAAAACATTGTCCCATTTTTACACATTAATTATACTTTTTGTTGAAACGAATCCTATTTTTAAATTTGATTGGTCGGTCCCCCTGTGGAAAGAAAATGCACTATTAAAAACTTTTACTTAACTCTTATGACAAAGCTGGTGAAAGGTAAAATGTTTCTTGGACATCTTTCTCCAAAAAAAACTGGATTTTTTTTTCGGGGAAAGAAAACTATGTGCCGGTTGTTTGGTGCCACTGGTTCAGTGCACTTCCATTCCCTCCCTTCTAAACACTTTTTATTTTTATGACAACCACTTTTTTTCTACGATGGTCTTCCACTCTTGCCATAATACACCAAGTGTGCATCTTATGCAACTTGCTTCATTTACACTGTCGCTGCCCTTCTTTCATTGAAACGATAAGGCTTAGTTCAATTCTGACATTCACATTTTTACTTGCACTACTGCGACACTATAGAAAAGTGTCTCAAGTATACACAAAGCGTATATATGTATTCTACAAGGAATAATACAACTGAAACTTTTTAAAGTTCTCCGTAGGGAATCCATGAAAAAAACTTGAATGAATTATGCTTCAAAAATGCTTGCCATGGCGTTGTATAGGCATGCGGACACATACAAATGAGTTGTCCTTGCCACGAGCCATGTAGCATTATTAAAAATGCCCAAAAACTTTTCCCGTTTTTTTTCTCGCCAAAGCTCAAACATATTTGATATTATTCAAGATGATGCACAAGTGCAAGTGCACTTTTTCAAACTTTGAAACGCTTAAACGTTAAACTTTTTAGATCAAGCTGTGCAAAGCGTACTTTCTGCTACATGACTTTTCTTAAGAAGGGTAAAAACGATGTTCGGATCATGGTAATTTTTCTGTTGAGAAAAAAGTTTCAGTCTTATGTATACGACATGTTGCATTGTAAATTGTAAGACGCAAAATATTCCACTAGATTAGCAATTTCGACTTGGATTAAGATTTGTTATGATTTGGGCGTTCACAATCTTTTTAAGATATCCTCACCGTTCTTAGATAGTAAACCAGCAAGAGATTTTTCGAATGATAGGAAAATATGATCTAATTATGGGATTTCATTTTCCTAAAACAATAACTTCTTATTGTAAAAAATATCCCACTCAATTATTTGACTTCTTGGAAAATTATCTTATTTTTTCGTATTGTATCTTCCATTTCGATTCACTCGTTTTCTACAACATGTATCATCATTATATCATCCTTGTCGTTAGTTTCGTAGTAAAGTTCATGTAGGCACTAGGCACGACAGAGCAGAGAGCATGTCGACCGGCTTTTGGGTACGGGGAAGAATCTTCTCTTTTCAGACAATAGAATATACCGAGTTTCTCTGGTCTCAACAGACCAGACTGCCTTGTAGCAATGCAGTGCGTTTTCGCTTGAAGTTGTTGTAAAAGCATGCACAAAATGCAGCTTGTTTTACTGGTACAAGTTTAAGCATTGAAGATTGAAATGCGTTATTATTGCAGACTGGGATAATATTATTACAGCAGCACGAGAGCAGAAGAAGAGCTCTGGTAGTATATTGTAACATGCGTGCGTGGAATGGAACAGAGAAAGAAGAAAAGAACAAGGTTGATGCATTGCATGATGCGTGATGTGATGATGATGATCATGTTTGGAGTTTTTGGGAGTGTATGGCGGTGGTGGATGGAGTAGTATGGAGGTATGAGGTATACACTGCTCTCTGGTGTTTATACTCCCACTCCCACCACTGCCGCTACTACTACTCCGGCCTTTTCTTTTGTAAAACCAGCCAGTACACTTCCGGAATCCGAACAGGACGGTTGCTAGTGAAGTAGGGAGGAATGTTGCCGGTGTTTTTGTGTGTTTTGTGACCGTGTGCTTTGATGGTATGTAGTGTAGAGTAGAACAGTATGGCTAGGTTTACTCCAACACGACTCAACAAAAAATTCTGAAACTCAATTTAGTTTTTTTTCTTTTGTGTAACAACAAAGTATAGAGTTCATGTATGTATGCATGCATGTTTGTATACCATTTCTCTATTTTTTGCAAAAGAAAAAAAGAAAAATAATAAGTCGTGTTAAAGAATGTGCGTGTGTTTGTGGATGTGTGTAGGGTGTGCAAATTACTTGCAAAATTATTCTTTAATTAATTATGTGCTCCTAGAAATAGGATGAAACTGAATACCGGCAATACTCTCATTTATTTACGGAACGGATCAACTTTTAAAAGTCTTTAAAAAAAGACAATGACTGGACATATAAACATGTTCGATAAGACCATTTAAAAAACAAGAAATGTGCATTGATTACAAATATTCATGTTCTTCGTAAATTATTTAACACGCAAGGCGACAATTATTTAGACATCAAATTTCATTCCAATATTTTTTTTAAATATAATGAAAAACTTTGGGAAAAACCATGACGACGAGGTCTTACGTGTAGACCATCGTAAAACATAACCATATGGAATGGAAAATGTTAGAATTTTAAAGTCGGTCTACTTCATTTCATCCAGTCGATTTGCCGTCGTTACGCTATTCATAAAAATTACCGTTAACTACGTACCTACATATTTTTCTTAACTTGTGTGCATATCATGTTATATCGACAGAGGCAAGGCTCTTTTTAGTAGGCTCATCATCATCGTCATTCTATTGTACATTATAACTTAACTTACTATTTAAAAGACATGTAGTGGTGTAGTACGTGAAATGAAGATCTTTCAAGCATTTTTTATTTCCTTTGAAGAACAACATTAGCATCTCAACTCAGTATAATAAGTAGTGGTAGTTTTGTGTTGGAGTCATCCTGGCACTAACGCACATACACAAAACAGCTTCCTTGAAATCTCTTGTCGTTGTCGTTAGAAAGACCATTAATATGAGCTCAGCAGCTAGAGAGCTTGTTCTAAGACTACACGAAGATGATCATCTTCTCTAATACTTCATGTGGCTCTAAGAGAAGATCAAAAGTCTATTTTTGGAATTGCTATTTCTGCTGCATGTACCACTAACTACTGCGTTTCCTATACTTTTTTCTGTTTCGAAGAAATCGTTGTCGATTTTGCTACTCCATTAAAAGTAGACAAGTACATGTACCTCTTCTTCAATATGATCGTCACATTTCAGCCAATTCCAGGGAAAATGAAGTTGTAGTCTATGTTGTAGTAACGAAAACACACACATATCACTCACAAGTCAAGTTGTCCTCCTCCGCACCAAAAGTAATGTGAACGCATGTAAACCTTAACACGTTTTCAGTCAAGAAGTGGATTTTAAAAGGAAGATTAAGAATTTACTTCCGGAGCGAGTTCATAAATCTATTTTATAAACAAAACTGACGAACTCACTTGGTTCTTAACACCTTAAAGGCAGTTGACCGCCATGCTTAACATTGACCAATTATACTCTATAAAAATGAGATCAAGCGGTTTTAATTGAAAAATGATAGAAAAATAGTATACAATTCCATTATATATTTTTAATTCGAAATTGGTATACGACCACAAATTACCATTTCTAAAACCCATAAGGCTATTTTAACGTGACTATGACCGAATCTCGAAATAGGTACTGTAAACTTATGTAAGCACACTGCAGTGTGTACTAGTGAAAAATTGGTAGGACATCATATCACCCCGTAATAATTTTAATCTATTGCAGTGGTATAAAGACTGCCATGCTCCATAAAAGACTATCAAAAAGAAATAAAAAAACAATATTTTTGAAACACAAATTACTCTGCCATCAATTCTTGTGATGCACATAACACAAGGGAAATGGTGACTGCGAACTTGGAAGTTGAAGCCAGCTGCTATTAAACTTTTGAAACCGAAATACTACTGAATCAGCATCGCGAGTAGTCAATAAAGACATACATATAGTAAGAGTAATAATAATAATCTCAATCCCAATAAAGTCGGTAGTTAATAACTGTTTGAGTAGAATGTTATTGCAATGATAAACAAGTTACTTCGTCAGGTCGTAGTGGTCGATTTAATGCAATCATAAAACATGGTCTCATGAAACCTTAAACTTAGTTTCCTTCGAGGACATTTTGGTGAATGGATTTTGCTGTTGACAAAGTAGAAATTTTTATATCTTTTTGAGCAACTTTTTTGAGTTCCAACGACCCTCAAATTTCATGAGCTCAAAAATCTTTGTTCAACGTTTCTTACGCTAC
>JAQFXM010003800.1:0-18965 GCA_034693345.1 Entomobrya multifasciata
AAATAACGCAGTCCCTAACGGCGGAAAGTTTGAAATTACCGCAGCCCTCTAATTATCGCCCCCCTCAAAATTTTCTCAATGCAAAATATAGCTGCTATACTTGCAAAAGCTGTAAACACTGCGTTATTTTTGCAAAATAACAACACAGTATTCAATATTATATGTTTTATATCATAATTAAAACCGTTAGTAAGGCTTTTATACAAAATAGTACTTTAAATATCATCTAAAATCAGGAAAAATTTGATATTTTTTTGGAAATCTGTCAAACAATATCCCGAATTTTTTCCGATTTGCAATTATCGCAGCTCTCCATTTATCGCCCCTCTTTAATTAACGCAGTCCCTTAGAGGTCGAAGAAATTAATTATCGCAGCTGCGGTAATTAGCGAGAATACGGTATTTATTAACGTGCGCTGTGCACCTCGGTAAAGAAAGAAAAAACAACCACGTAAAACAACTCGTTTCCACCATAATATTTATACCAATACCACTTAAAATATAATATTAATTTGCTTGTTGCCAGAATTCGTAATACCTCCGAATTATATGCGCATATATCAATACATGTACACATACCTTTTTTCTTGATATCTTATCTCTGTCGCTGGTCTTAATTACTCTAGGAAAGCAATTAATACGAGGAAATATAATATAATATTTATTAGGATGATAAAAACACACGCTTGGGTCTGGGACGTAAGTCAGATTTGTGACTTGTACAAGAACGATGTTGTTCTTTACTCGCCTCTTTTCCCCTACTTCTCACTTCACTTTCTTGACAAAATTTATAGTTTTCTTTTTGGTCTGCTGGTTTTGTTTTCGTACTACACCCGAGGTACTTCAAAAATCGTCATTCTTTTTTGCATATTTACTTTTCTAGTATGATTACAAGAAAAAGGAATAAACCAAATTGTTGAATAAAATTCCAAAAATGAAACTGAAGAAAATTTGTATGCAAATGACAATATATAAAATAGAGTTCTATAAAATATTCTGTTATTGCTACTTCTGTAAACTCTGTTTACGTTTATTAATGTTATATACATAACTATAACAAGACCAAAGAAAACGCTTCAAAATATATGTTCATCACGTTCTCCTGGAAAAGGAATGAAAATATAATTAAAGTACTTGCTTATTTGCTATTATGATTTCACAGACTTTTTTATATTTTGAAATTATGTAAACGGCTTAGTGAAAAACAAAACCCACATAGACGACACATTACCAGAATTATTGTTATTGCTAGTACGTATTTGCCGTCAGCGTAATAATGTATGGTTCTTTATTAGTTCAAAACTGTATATTTTTCATAAGTGTATTAATGTTGTAGCGCTAGTGCTCTGTCATTTTTCTCCAAGTTTGGTAAATAAATCACAAAATGTTTTACTTTTTGAAGAACGAGCCACGTAAGCAGTTTTTAATTTTATTTAGCCTTTTGAGGATTTATGGATGTGACCAACTGGTTGGTGGCATACACGATATTAAAAGCAACGAACTCGCACTCACAATCAGCCAAAGTGCGAATAAAAACAAAAAAACAACATAGTACACAAGATTAATGCTCATTTCAAATGTGTGATGCTTTTTATATCAATTTTTCTCGGGAGAAAATAAAGTAAAAATAACCCCGAAGGTAAATAACGCACACATACATTATTATGTGTCCTTCTTAAAAGTATGTGCTTTGCTGACCAAGACCAACCAACTTACCAGAAAAAAGAGCGAGCTGAGAGCTACTAAAGTAGGTAAAAGAACAATGGGCACAATGCCGATAAAAACCCGTGTATATGGTTCTAAATTTTCTTGACTTTTCCGGGGTGAAGTAAGTGTACATCGAAACGCTTCAAAAACGTCAACATTTCTCTGACATGTTGCTGACAAGCGGGCACGAAATCGAGCGATTGTAATAAGTTTACCGAAATTCTTTTTTGCAGAAGTCAGACAAAGATTGCGTTTTTTGTAATCCGAGTAGGTAGGTATACGATACACGTTTTATATTTTTTGAGTACACTTTGCATCAAGTTGCTTTTAATTCAATGTCATAAATTAACCCAAGATTAAGTAAAACTTATGTAGGTAAAAGTGCCATAATACCACAAAAGAAAAATGTTTCGAGGCAATTTGAGACTGGAACAGGTACTTGTATGCAAAAATCATTTTTAATTGCAACCGGACAGCTCACATCCTTGATAAATAAACCTTAATATCCTGCGTTGAAGTAGGAAACTCCATGTTGGGGCAAATTTGAGACAGGTTTCATTTTCACAAGAGAAACCTGTAATACATATAATTAGAATTAATGACAGTCTAATTTTGCGTCACAACACAACGTTACAACAACAGTTAGGGAGGAGGGAGCTAGCTAAGATTCTTGTATAACAAACAGTCTTGGATTCTTTCACTATTCTCTTTCCAAATAATATGCATACTTGATTCAAATGACGTACTTTTCACTCTGTGATTACAAGTTAGCATAAATGAAATTTGATTTGATTACGTGCTTTTTACCATGCTAGTATGTACTTTTGCCACTTTAAATTCAACTTATTTCATTTCTTGATCTTTTTCCAATCTTTTATACAAGGTCATCACAAACAACGTTTTGCTATTTATATCCCAAGCAGTTATATTTTAAGAAAAGGGTGTAATTTATCAAGGAATTGTCCAAGTATAAATAGCTCCCTTGATTTTCTCTACGGTTGCAATATCACCATTTCTTAAAAAATCAAGCTGCATACACGTCATACTTCGTTGAACATGCAATAAAAGTGTTTTCTTTGTTTCTATTTTTTCACACATGCAACTTTACTATATTCATTGCACTATCTATTTTTAGAAAATAGTGTTTGTATTAATTTGCATTTCTTTAAAAAATTCACATTTATTTATATTTTAAATTTGCATTTGTCACAAAAAGCATGTTTCCACAAAAGAAACGGAAACAGTAGTAATAACATTTGTTTCGCTATTTGTAAATAATTATTGTATACTGACTACTGGTCTAAGAGAAAATTATTTGTTTGTTTGTTTGACGTATTAAAAGTAAACAAGGAAAAATACATGATTTTACATGTGGCACAAAATAATACATAATTTAAGACGAAGTAGGGTTCATGCGGTATTATACGGAGGACGGCCGTGAAGAGGAATGTGTAATGAATACTAATCATTTGCGCACAGCCCAAATTAGATGAGTTTGGGACGAAAACGATAGTAATGCACATTATACATCGGTTACAAAGGTTTTAAGCAGATTTTTTTGTTACAGTAGAAATTATATACAAAATAGAGACGTTTAATCACATTATCCTTGTAACACCTCCTATTGTATAAGTTCTCAAGTGGATTTTTGTACTAATCTTCCCGTATTATATATGCACGAGTCAAATAAGTAGAACACTTTGAAAAAATTAAATGGAAAGAGAGATGAGGGGTTGCAACAAATTACTTGAACCCTGTAAAAGAAACCGCTTAACTCAAGTGAGGCAAAAATACGAAAAAAAACGAGGAAAACCATAAAATCATTATGATTATCAATATGCACAGTTAACAATAGTGAATGAAGTAGTAAATAGGTTGTGGGGTAGCAAAAAAAGAAAACCAAAACCAAGTAATAAAAGTGGGTTACCCTTCATTAGCTTCTAAATTCCTCAAAACTGCGGAAAGCTAGCAATAATATTGAATATACAAATGAATGAGTGGAGAGAGAGAAGAGTAGTTGGTGGTGGAATGGAAAAAATAAGTAAAATAGAAAGAAGAAAGGGAAATGACGGAGGAATTGTGTGGAGCAACAGTATGAATACAAGCGGTAGTGAGTTGCATGTTTATACTACGTATTTTACTTGTTATTATGCATGCAAGCATTTACCTAAACCATGACCATTTTACAGTTTTTTGGGGGCATTTTGTGAACCTTTTCTTTTCATCACCCTCCTCTTAAACTACAATAAACACAAAAGCCCTGCTACTACTTTTTTAGAGTTTTGTCGGTGACACTTGAGAGTTTGATGAACCATCTATTTCTGGTAAAAAAATACATACATACAATGTATTTACGATAATGATAAGTCATGAATATGTGTATATGCATTAGTGAATAAACTCATTCTAATAAAATATATTACGCAGTCACATTTCTTTTTATTTTCTACAGTTTTTTACCGACTTTTTTATTAATCTCATATTTTCACACATTTTGTTACATTTTCGGTTATACAAAGTTGAGAATGAGCTGAAGTGAGCTGCTTCTGGGCATTTAAGAATTACTTTATTTTCCCGATTTTCATCATCGAAACGGTTGATGTTGAGAAAATGACTATTTAGGTAATAAAGGTTTTATAAAAAAGAAAAAAGCTGTTCATTCCATAGAGTAGAGTGATATGCATCTTTTCCAGTAAAAAACAAATTGTTTGCCTCTCACCAGGAAGTAATCTATATAATACGGAGGTATGAAACTGTGGATAATATGTAGCTAATAATGGGCAATATTTCACGGCATGATTTCAAGCAATAATTTAATGATATATTTTGTTACTGATAAAAGTGCAAACTTTTTTTGGGGAGATTTTTAGATTTTCTCACATTCAAGTTGCATTGTTAGTTTATGAGATAGAGATGACAGCGTATAATGGAGTTGTTGGTTTTTTACTGATTGGGTAAGAATAGGAAACGTTTTGAGTATTAAGGTGCATTACCATGATCAATTTGCTCGTACAATAAATAAGGGCATTTAGGGGTCAAGTAAGCTTTCGTCTACTTCCAAACATTATTCTTATCAAAGTAGATTTTTTATGGTTGCAACTTCTGTGAAAGTTCATGTTACACAGAGAATGAATATTTGGATATCAACGTTACCTTGTAAAGCAACATTTATTTATTCTTAATGAAAATAGATTTTTTGTTTACAAATTTGTTTTTCACTATGCTCGTATGATGCTTTGGGTGTAATGTCATTAAATTCTATTCATTTCAGTTTTATGGCCGTATTCAATAAAATAGAACTTCGAAACAAACGGCAATGTTTTTTTCTTAAAACATGACACGCAACTTGAAATAAGGACGGACAGACAGCCATATACCACATTATCGTTACTCTTTTTATGTAGTTTCTTTTGATGACTTGGAAAGAGAGATTGATGATATGGTGCAGTAAAATTATAATTAGTAAAATTTGACATAATTACACTTGAGAAAAGGGGATTACAATTCCCTCATGATAATTTTCACGAGGACATTCCAACCTTAGAAATTCACAATTTTCAACTAATGAACGTACCAGAATGTGGAGCATTTTTCGATCATAACAGATAAATACACTGTATGAGCATTGAAACATTTATAGATTATAAAGTTGATAGCACACTTGGATCTTGGATTTTTCTTACCGTATGGCACAAATTCTCATCTTGATGAACAACAATAAAAGTCTATTTAGACTGTTGAAGAGGATCATGAAGAAATTCCTCCTTCGCTTCGTTTGCATCTCTTTAATTTTTTACTACCTCACGTGCCAACATTTTTAAAGCCGCTTCATTACACACTTTTCTATTTTTTAAGTTACAATGTCGGTGTGCAATATGTGGTGCACGCCAACAACCGTAAAATAAGAAATCAACAGCGGAGCATAAAGTCTTGAAAAAGTATTTTTATGATTATAATAGTATAAATACAATTTTATTTATTAGCTCGAAATTAATTCTGTATCATAACTAGCTTTTTTACACGACTAGAAATGCAGCTGGGATTTATTTATTGCCAACAGCATGCATAGATGTATATATTCTTTGTGGAAAAGCGAGTGAAATTTTTAAAAGGAACACAGTAAAAAGTTTGTGATTTTGTGTTCCTCTCTCAACTGACTTATAATTACAATGAAATTTTCACAAGGAAAATAAACCTGATAGCCTTCTCGTAAAACTTTATTTGAACTGGTGGTGCGGTGTAATACAACGTAATTCACAAAGTTATAAATGAAATAGAACCTGTGAGAATAATTTATTCATCAAAACATCAAGGAGAGGTGTTCGTACTAATAAGTGTGTAGACAACAAACAAAATTTTATATCAACAGCAAGTAGCGAAGCAGTAAATAGGCAAAAAAAATAACACACTCTACTGATTCCAGCCAGACAGTTTAAAAACGAAAAGCTGCTTTCTTCAGCTCAAAAAAGTAGTGTACTATATAGCAGCAAAGTTCGCCACACAAAACACAAATAAACCCTGTTTGATGAATATCAAATTAGCACTAAAGCTCTGGTGGGTCGTTGATTGTTTGGTTGCGTTTAATTGAAAGACACACGCCTCATTACTTATTCATCCTTTGCTGTTTTATTAAAAACGCCAATGCTAACATCAAGTTGTAGGTAAAAAAAACTATAAAAGCCGTGTGCTAACTTTTCCATAAGAGTAGAATATGATATTACACCAGGACCACAACTGCCACTGCGTATTTTCTCTATTGTTTAGTAAATAATATCATTACTTGAATATTAACTTGTTACACTGTTTATTTTATTATATGCTTGTTGTAGTTCGTACCATTCTTAATTTGCATCTAAATGTGACATAGCACAATCAAAATGAAAATTTTATTCAATTAATTGAACACGTACATGCCAGAAATGCTCACAAACATGAGAAATAATGTTCTATGCAGTTTCCAAATTGTTTTAAACTTTTTAACTTGAGGCATTATGCTAAAATTATTGTGGCTTAACTGAATTTTTACAAAATAGAATAAGTTTCTTAGCTAATAAGAAAAGTGAAGGCTTTTTTGCTTTAAAAGCAATTAGTTTTAACGATTTGAAACATTTCTTATCAATAAATTTGGTGGGTTTATAATTTTCTTAGATTTCTACGAAAATGTTCGCATAAAAGTTGATATATGATCAGAACGCTTGGTGCTTGGTAATTATTGTAATAAGAGGGAAATCAAGAGGGACAAATGTATTTCGTAAATGTTTACGTTGAAATATCAATGTGTAGGCATTTTTGTTTATAACACGGAATTATGTTGTAATGTTCTTAGGGAACACAATGCTATAGAATATAGCTCAAAACGAATGATTTCGGAATCGTTAACCGCAAAATAAATTGGGAATTGACTTGCTGATGAAGTAAAAAAACGAACTTTGAAACTAAAGTTCAGCTTCTCTGCAGTGGTAACTAAAAAGCCAATTCAACTATACAATGATGACTAAATAATATGTCTGTAAATCTTTCACAATAAGTGATAAGGCATCATTAGCCAGAGCAGCACTGAATATTGAATTAGTTTAATGAATTTTTTCATTGTAAAAATGTTTTATTGTATTGGTTATTGTGGATGTGAATAATATTTTGTTTCACTGAAAAAAATTATCAACGATGATACAGTGAATGTTAAGCATACTTTTTTACATAATTAATTATAAAAAATTCAAAATACGTTTCCGTAAGCTAAAAATCAATTTTCGAAAATCTTAATATTATTTTATTACACTGTTATTGCGTAAATGCATATTCTTGTAAAATAAATGTGCAAAATTTATAATGACTATCAAGCTTTCTCTCGTAGAATATATTAACTTAATCAGTAGTTTAAAATCACACTTAAAGCAGTTGAAATCATTCAAATAATCGACTACTTTGACATGTAGTTTTATATGTTGGTAGTCACAGAAGCAAGGATCAAAAGAGGAATCATTAATCATCTGATTAGAGTTGATATTCGTTCAATGTTATCTGAATCTTTGAGCACGCAGTTCGTACAAATGTTTACGTTTTGGAATTTCTACGACGCTTTGGAATTTCCTCAAGGAGACTTATTATTGTAGCCTATAGGTTTAGGTTACATTATATTAAGTTTGTGTTTGAATGTGTACTTATACTACATACATCATCATAATATCGAAATACATGGATTGAAAAAAGCAAAAAAAATCGCATTATGAACCCTGCTTTCTCTCCAAAACATCTCATACATGAAATTCTAAAAGTTTGAGATGCAATGCCAGATATTTTTGATGATTTTAAATTGTACGTGTTCTGAATGTGTAAAAATGTCATACACCAAATCAGTTTGCTATTTTCAACCAAACAACGCCCAGTATTATCATTGTGGCCAACAACTAACGTTCTACTTCTGCAGGTCATTCTTACAACTCGGTATTTTTTTGCTACCGAAGTGATAACTATGTTGTATGCATATTATTCTTTAAAAGTACACAAGAGATTGTATGGTTGTTGTAAAATATGATAAATATTCTGTAATACTGTTAAGAATCAGCAATTCAATATTATTAGCATAATACGAAATCATAATGAAAATACATAATAGCAAAACAAGCAAAAAAGAAAGATTCTTCTGAGATTTCATGATGAATTCATACATGCCCATGTTAAAAGGAAGAACAAAGTTCCTTGCTCCATCATCGTTGTCATACAATCAGCTCACCAAGTCCACAAACAGAAGCTTTTCACTATAAACCATATAACCAAAGACGTTGTCCTTTAATATGCCACACAATTCATAAAAACATACTGTGAAACATGATGAATAGGTGGTATAAACTGCTAAAAACGGAGTCTGAATACTTAACTCTTCCGAGCTCAAACTCTAAAGTAAAAATTGGTTGATATACTGCCTAAAGAACATTATACTTCAACTTATAATATTAATGATGAAACAACATCAAAAATGTTCTATTCAATTTGAAAGCGATTGCTTTGCATGTTTTTCTTACAACTATATAAATACATTGATCATCATCAATATGCTAAACATTTTGATCAACGTTGCTTTAAGTGCTTGATTTTTTTGCTTCTTCTACAAAATAACATTAATGCTTCATACCGCTCCTGCTGCCTATTTTTGACATTCCATGATTGCATCTCTCCACTTGGCTTAAAGACGTGTACGTAATCTTGCGCTTTAAAAAAATACTATTATTTTAAAAGGCGAAGGAATGTGCTATTTCTGTGTGTATTCTTATAAGATGAAGAAGAGAAGTATCCCATTAAGCACAAGTCATCCTCATCAAGAAAAATCATTGCTTCCTGCTGACTGCTACTCTATACCTTGATGTTCATCGGATGTCGGATTACCATACCATGAATAATAATGAAAAAAGAAAAGCATTTTGCTTTTGCCATTTTATATTTTTAATATGTAAGTTTAATTTACCTGTTGTATTTACTACAGACAACAGCAAAGGCCACGCACATGCCATGCCAAAACGGAGGAGTATTGACGGATGAAAGATGATCATCAAGCGTAATTTGCTACATGTCATGAATCCTCATTCTCATCACCGCCTTGTTTGAATACTTATTGTACAACAATAATATTAGCTATCATCATCACCGTTACCTGAAGATCGTAGGGATTTCAATATTTATGCAGTTATTTCTGGCACATTGATCATGTCAATGATCATCATAGTACTTGTAAGAGAATCAGGAACTTTTGACTTTTTGGGAATAAAACTAATGGAAGGTCATGCCATAGGACCAAAATACTTAAATATGCACAAATCAGAACAATGCCTTACCTTGTTATTTTCGCTGTAATAATAATTTTTCTGTTGTAAAAACAATTGTCTGTACTAAATTCGTACCAAAAAAATTATGGTTCCGTTTAATGAGATCTTTGCTTTGCTACTACATATTACCCACTACCCACACTCATTTCAATCTTTTTGAAATATCCTGACAATAAAAAAAAACATTTTGCTTCTGTAGGGCATGGCACTCGCTGTTGATTACATTTTTTATTGTATGGAAGTACATTTTATGTATGTTTACCCTTTTTACTTACCTTTGCCGAGTAGATTAGAAATCTCAGGTAGCACAATGAGTTTATACATAAAGCACAAATCCATCAGCAACGAGAAATCCTGCTGTTCCTTATAATATTTTCTGCATGCACCCCTTCTTATGACTTCTTTAACCCAGACGTAGAAATTACTTTACCATGTATACTGAATCATATCTTATTCTCTGAGTAAACTGTAATATTACAAAAATGCTTGCTTTCTTACTCCAAAAATTGAACAATGATGAAGAAGAAAAAAGGTGGGATGAGAAAAAATACCCTCTTCTATGTATGCATTATTCACACACAGCAGCACCAGCAGCAGGGGCTAAAAAATGCTCTGCAGATATATTCATTGTTGTCCAAAAGAAAAAAAGGACGAAAGATTAGAGAGATGATTTTAGTATTTAGCGATGCATACCTGATTAGTATTACACGTTTTTTATGCTCATCTTTCTGTTGTTCCTTGTGCAAAAAAATATGATTTTGAACAACAATGCAGCATTGTAAACTCTTCAGGTTCATGTGATTATTAATGGGGATAAAAATAGGAATGATACGGCTGCTGCACACATGATATCTGATGAGCCTGTATGAAGAAAGGAAGAAAAAATATGCATCATTTACATATTCTTATAATGGCAAGCCAAAGAGTTAACATAAGACACGGTAAAGCATTGCCATCATTTTTCTTTTGATTGTCTATTTATTTGATATATTCACATTGAAAACTTAGAGATTACATGCAAAATTGTAAAACATATTTATTCATGTGTCTTTCCAAGAAAACATGACACGAAGTACATGAAAACTGATTCCGTTTTGTGTGCATAAATATTACAGTGCTTTATGTGTTATTTTTTGTGGTATATTTTTTATTACTACTGAAATATATGACGAAGAAGAGGTAAAAATAATATTTTTTATTTCTTGTTTGTGGGATGTTGTGTTTTGCACATAAGAAAGCGATGCCACCAAGCATGTTATTCACACAACAATAAGCACACATCGTATTTATGCTATTTTCCCATTTTTCCTCTTTTGTAAAGACAGCCCCTTGTAGTTGGAGCTTATTTTCGTATTGTCAAAATTTCTCGCAAATCTGATGCACGCAAGACAGTAACGATGTACTTTTGAGAAAATTATGTTTTTTTGTGGGCTTTACCTCTTCTTTTAAGATACATAATGTGTAAACCAATGAAAAGAGAATGAGCACCTTTTTTCGCTTCTTCTTCAAAAAAAATTTGACGTGTGCTGCTGTTGCGTTGATATGATGATCACGAAGAGAATGATGATGATGATGGGCTGTTGTCTAAAGAAGGCAAAGAAGAAAAAAGGAATAATGCATGATACTTACAAGATTATTATGACTATATTGTATGTGCAGCATGTAGAGAGTATGTATGGGTATTTTGTATTTTATCATTATACTACTCATAAATAACTCTATACAATAATGTACCACTCACTCAGCAAGTTGATTTGATGGTGCATGATACATACGTAATGTGTATCGTGTATTTAATGGTAAGTTTCTTTCTTAAAGTGCCCCTATCACTAACAATAGTAAAGAGAAAGAAGAAATTTCAGTAATATTTATGATTAATTTTAGAATTTTATTTCCAATTAGCAATAGATTAACTGTTGCTAAATATCGGGAATATCATCATCATGATTCATGATGTTATAAGTATGAGAAGTCTCAAATGGATTAGATGAATTCATGTTCTGTTGTTTTAAGATTACATTCTGATATTATCTTATACAATATCGCATATGCTTAAAAATAACAAAAAATTGAGCAGGTGAGTAGATTGCGATTTTATTATTTGTTATGCAATATCCAATAATTGACTTTGTGTAGGGAATAAGAATTTCCACAGAAAATGGCTGTCTGACTATTTTGTGATGGATGATGATAAACCCTCGTGTATGCATATTGTAGATCCAATGTCCTACCTGGAGCCTTTCTTTGATCGACAGGCAAATAAAACGTATTTTCTCATTTAACTTTTTGTAAATGTTGTTTTGCAAATAAATTGTTAGCTGCTCTAAAGTAAAAAGAGGTAATTCTTATGAACATCTCAAGTCAAAGCATCGAAAGATAGATAATTTTTCTATCCACTAAAACATTTAAGCATTTTGTTTTGGTGATTGTGTAGCAATGTGATGAGGGATTGACATGGAACAGCAGGAGTTTGAGTAATTAAAATAAAAATTCTTTTAGGCCAACTGCAACTAAAAATGAGAAACAGTTGGTGTTGTTTGATTTTGAAGAAGATATTTTCTGAGAGTGTGTAATTTACGTTCTAATAAAAAACACTGAAGGTATTTATATTAAAAATGATGATGTTGATGATAATATGATGAAACAAGGGAAATTTCAATTCAAATCATTATTATTTTTTCTTTATATCGATTAATTTATTATTGTCATCATCAAAAAAGCTATTTTTTATGTTTATCATTATACTGCTTTATGTACTTTGTCAATTCTGCGATAAATAGCATAAAATAGCTTTTATAAAATGTAATAATAACTCACAAATACGCCTTCACATTTGTATTCAATTACTATGTTCCAAAGTACTAAAAACGCTATTAAATTCGCACTAAACTCATTTTTTTACAGTCAAATCTCAAGGCAATGCTGACTATAAAATGATTACGTTTTTGTGTGCGGTGTAATCTTGAATACTAACTAATAATCATAATGCGATAATGGTGAGATGTCGTCTCTTTTGTGAAATTTTGCGGCGACATCTTATTTTCTCGTATTACAATAGATGCTTACACGAAATGTATTGATTTTATATTAAATTTTATACACAATGTTGTGTGGTTTATGTATCAATGTATTTATTAAAAGGAAGTAGATTTCCTTATGATTCAGCCGTTTTATGTAGAATCTTAAAATTGTAGATTTGACGTCAGCCAATATTCAATTGAGATCACTGTGTATAGAAACATGATATTAAATTGCTAGCCAAACACTTTTTTATGAAACCCATTAAATTAAACATTCACTATATTTCAAGCAAATAGAAATGCAATATGAGTGGCAACATAAAAATTGTATGCATATGATAAACATATTCGACACAGACATTCGGCATTCCCCAAAAATCCCGGTGTTTCGCCACATTAAAGGACCTTTTCCGCCCGCTGCTAACATCCGAAAAGGAATATTATTCATTTTGTTAGAATTTTCATTTACAATCCTTTTTTAAAAAGGGGATTACACTGCACTTCAAATCAGCTAAACAGCATATGTGATAAAAAAGGAAAAATAAAGGGTTGAATCATTATAATATCGTCCTTCTCTTGAATATATTTGCTAGTAATGTTCATACCATAGGTACAGGACAGGGTTTCATGAGAAATTTCCCCATCCGCATCCGAATTTCGTAGCTAAAGTAGGAGTATACTACAGCATCATCACCAAAAACGCAACACCGCGTACACATACCTATGTACAGATGTATGATCATGTTTTGTTACTTAATGCCAATATTTTTTAAACCCGAGAAGTAATAATAATAGTAGTAAGTAATAATAATATTATGGTAATAATAAAACTGAAAAAAATAATATGTAAAATATGGTAAAAAGGCGACGGCATCAACAAATGGGTTTACTCCAGCAATAGGAATTGGAGTATAAGGCTTCCCCTTCAAACCAAGCACAAAAATTGTTCAGACAAGCTCAAAAACTGTATATTCCTGTGTTCCACTCTCGATAATATATTTTATGAAGTGCCCAAATTTACATACGTACTATTTTGGGGTATAAACATTTGTGTGAAAGAAACCGACGCAATACCACTGGTCCTCCGATCCGATAATTTCATAGAAGAGTTGCCATTAACGTAAATAGATTTTTTTGTTAATCCTTTCCTCTTCCAAATGATTGTAATGATTTCACATGATTCATTTGTATTTTTAAAAAATATCGGCGGCTTTTCAAATCGGATATTAGCTCAAATATAAAATTTATAGCGAATCATATAGATATATGCGTAAAGAACTTGGAAAAGGTCAAGCTGATAAAAAGGGACTATTCTTCGATAATGTCATTGCTTTTTGTGTATAATTTTTGAGATGAACTTTTAGCAATGAAAGATGTTGATAGGATGCATCTGCCTTGCCGGTCATATTATTGCACTCACTTGCAAGAAAAACGTAGATATATGAAAAGGGTTTTGCTTACGATGATGCCAACGCTGCTGCTTGGTGTTTAGTGGCACTGGCACCCACAAAGCAAGCTAAACACCATAAACTGCAATGCAAATGTTCAGATGTACAGGTTGGTAGACCTCAATAATTGTTTCTTGTGAAGGAGTATCGCCAGTAGCCGAGCTTGGGTCGAGCAGTGAGCAACGCTGTACTTGTACTCCTCCGTCGCTTGTTAGTTTACTTATAACGAATTGTACGTACAAACGTACCCCGTTTTATATGGACGCATGTGGCTTTTCGTAGGGCTATTTTTTGTTCCGTATTCAGTTGTTTTATAACATAAACTCATTAAGTGACAGAAAGGATTGATGATGTGATGTGTGAACTGAAGAAGCTCGCAATATATTTTACATTGTTATCATCATCATCATCTTATCATATCTTCTTCGTTAGTACTATAATTTGAATTATTATAGAAGAAAGCATCAGTGTTATTCAAGTGCACAATATTATTCCATTGTTTGGCATAGTGCACATTACACGCTGATTGCACAGCTAATTAAAGCTAAATGGTTAACACGAATATGTGGGATCTGATTTACATGCATTACATTACATTTACAAGTGTTACAGTTAACAACTTACTCTCGTGTTACACCCGGTGTGTGGTTTAGCTTATATTTTTGTGAAACAAGTATAACGTTATTACCCTAATCAACACATCGTCAGCATCCTAAATTGTGGAAAAGCTTTTACAGCAGTGCAGCATTTTATGTGATTTTGGGGAAAACTCAAGCATAAAAAGTTTACCATCGGAAAACCCCTTCCGTACCTTTTTCGTTGTGACAGGAGAAACTTGAAACAAAGCTTAGAACATGGTGCAAAGGTAACTTGATATACATACGGCGGTGCGTCAATGAGTCTACCGCTTCGAGTGTACCATGAAACAGTAACTCATATCATGATTTTTTGTAGTTTTGTGACTAAAGGAATTTTTTGCTTAAAACAAATCTTATATAAATATCGCAAACATGACATAAAATGATACATATCATCATTCAATAATTGCATGCATGACAATTTTAATTGTATTTTTTGTGCACTATAATAGTGCATAATATTATAAGTGAATGAATGTGATCTTAAGTGTCTTAAAAAGCCAATGACAGACTGGACAAAAACGTGTTCAAGTATGTTTCAGACATTTCATACAAAGATAAAAATCAACACTTATTAATAAAACATTTTACAACCCAGCCTTTTCAAAAATACCTGGAAAATATGAATAACATTAAATCAAATCAATAATACAACGACTTTTTATTTTTAAAAAAATTACGTGCATTTTACGGAACTTGACTAGAATTGAATTTTAAAAACTCTGAAACGGGAAATGCTGGAGCCACAAGAGTATGAAATTTGATGTGCAAGCTTTCAACACACATGTTACGCATGTGACATTGCAAAAGAAAGGAATACGATATAATGCAGTGGGTGAGTAAAAATTATTTTTACATAAAATTTACCGCTTATGAATTGGTGTTTTTCTGAGAAATATTATTTTTTGTAGTTAACTTTGATACGAGTTCATAAAAATAGGCTGAAAAGTGTGAATTCACCATAAAAATTAGATTTATGTTAATATTTTATGAACATTATCAACGCGATGATCACATAAACTAGTGTATATGTGAATTTAATGTGTGCACCTTTGGGCCAACTTGAGACAAACTCTCAAGAAACACGTTGTGCGTAAGGCGATGTGAAAGAGCGTAAAATTTCCCATTCCCGTAGCCAGTTTTATACTAGAAAACTCTTAACAAGCCTCATTATTACTTTTAGTGAGTTGCGGTTACGGATATCTTTTTAAAGCCCTCGTAATCCAGTTTTACTTCTTTGTTTATAAAAATACATACACACAGTACACACATAACAATATGTAATTCTATTGTTACTCTGGTGTAGTGGGACAATACATATTATAATACCATGCATTTCTGTTCCCCAACTTCCGGTCATTTGCATATCAGCAGTATAATAAAAAGTTGCAAGGTCCAGGCAAAAGGAGAGTTGAGATCTTCAGTGTGGCAGCTGGACATACGACTTTACCTTAAAATAATACTGAGGCAAACCTGAAGTTAGAAAAAATCAAAAAGGAAGTATATTTTTTGTAATAAAAAGGAATGATTCTCTCTCATTTTGCTCTCCAAAAAACCATGAGCTTATAAAATTCATTGAAGTAAAAACGAGTAAAAATTGTACGAAAAAGGGATATAAAAACTACGACAAGAGGAACAACGTAATAACAGTAATGATTATTATTGCATTGAGTGAAATTTACATTGCCTTATAAATTCTTGACTGGAAATAAAAACAAATGTTCAAGTTGACCAGTTGCTTTTGTGAGACCCTGACCACTCGACATCGACCATAAGATAGAAAGGGTACGCTCAAAAAACCAACTAACGTCCAGTTTTTGTTAAAAATATTGTATTGCCACCATAATAACAATTACGACAAGTAAAAAAATAGAAATGAAAAGGACATGATGACCATTATCAGGCTTTTATCGAAAAAAATAGGTTTTTTTCTGTAGCTTGTTTTTTCTTGCGCTACTAGACAGTTTACAAATACAAGTATGTATAAAAAGGGAAAACAACCAAAAATATAACCAAATTGGTTTAGAATTAAAAGGCCTTAGAATGAGACGAGTAGAGCATATATTTGATCATGATGATGATGAAGGAAGGTGGGCAGCGACTTGAAAAAATGAAGTAGCTATGCATACACAATACACACATCATGGGACGATAAATATGCTGATGACGATAGTTGATTCTACGGAAATCCATAGAATGGGAAATGAGAAAGTAAAGTGCGTCCGTCGACGGACTGAATTATTGTCTCACCTGAATTGAATATAAATTAGTTTGGTAGTATGGTGTACAGGACACAGTATGTAAAAATAAATGTATGCATGAATACCCCATTTCACAATATTCTTTTTTATCCTTTTAATATAAAAATATTTCGTTGCCTACTGCTGTTTTCATATGAGCGACCACCGTCGACATTGCACTGCCCAAAAATATGCATATTATTTCAGGGGGAAATAACAACCCTTCTTTTTTCTGCTCTTATTTTAGCGTTTTTACTTCAATATTACATACAAAATTTAATCATTGCCCTCATCTTCGATGGAACACGTACGAAACACACGATACTTCAAAACCACATTACTGTCTAAAGAAATGATTCGTTAAAAATTTATAATTTTTTACTGTATATTTATTTCTTTTTTGCCAGTAAAATGTTTTGAGAATACAAAGAGGTGGACAAAAAGATTTTATTAAATGAAAACATGCAAGAAAATATATGCTTGGATTTCATTTCTTTTACAATTTTCAATGAAAAATACATTAAGACAAATTAAATGGATTTACTACACTTTAGAAAAAAATGAAAATGTACAACTACTCGATTTAAAAAACCAAAAAAAACACATAACGTTTAAATGGAAATCCGGATGGAGGGGGTGGGATAGGTGTCAAGAACCTATTTTTGCTGTACATTATGCTACTGTAAAGCAATCATAAGGAGACAACCTGTCGGAGATGGGTTACAAAATTTCCCCAAGTGTGCTAATCTTGTTACTTTATCAGTTTCCTTGAAGAAAAAAACATTGATACATCTTTCAAAATCCATGCCTGCCTATTCCCCACATTTTGTAGTCCAGAAGAAAACAAAAAAATAGTATTTCGAGAATTACAGCTTAGCAAACGCATTATTTGAAAATTTACACAGACAAAAAATATTTGAATTGCTGATTTTGGAGATTGTATCACTATCACTAACATTGAACCCCATCAATTGGAACATTTTTATTTTAAATTTGCAAATACGGAATCAAGTTTCAAAGCAGAAATCATAATGTGTAATGAGGAGATTATATTTCAAGATATAGATTCATTCAAGAATAAAACGCCTTATATTTCCTCAAAAGTAGACTGAACTGCTAAAGCAATGACACGGGCTGAAGAACATATTTTCTTTCGCAAGGTACAAGGCTACATTTACGTATGAACAAATTAAATAATTTTACTAAAAACCTGCAAAAACCTTTTCATCTATTTCAAAAATATATATAATGAAAGGAAGAGGAAAAACGTCAAAAGTCCCCCATCTGCATTCCTTATTACCAGATCAGATCAGATGTCGCACCACAATTGTGTGACATTGACAGTTCATTTGAGCAGTATAATTTAATACACATGCATACATAATCTAAGTCAATGCATCTTTTACCACTAAGTGGTACAGAGACCATCATCCTCACTTCTACTATTTCTCCTGTCTTCTTTACTCAAGCTAAGCTGATTTTCATTAAATATTCTGATGGTTGACACCAGTGCTTTGTACTACAAACGTGTACATGGTCGGTTCGATGGGTGCTCGTTTGCTGTTGTTGGTAACGCTGTTCGTGATGATGATGATGATAAAGTGAATGTATCTACCTATGTACACATTCAACATTCACTTTGTCCTGATGAATGTTTCATGGTATAATTGGTATATTCTGTCACCATTTTGATCCAGTATTGCATACATAGGTAAACTGCGCGTGCAGTAAAAAATGCAGGCTATGCGTCAATTTCGATGAACTCACAGAAAGTTCCTCTGACTATCAAGTAAGAAAAAAATGGCATAATGAGGAACCAATCTACAATGTTTTAATATTCAAACTCCTCTTACTTCTGTCTCAAAACATGTAATGCATAAAATATGGGAAAGTGTCTAATATTTTCCATCACATGCGGTCACTCGATCGGTCATTTTCACCATTATTAACTTGCGACTTCGAAGCAAGTTATACAGGATAGTCTGTCCGTCTGTCCGTCCGTCTGTCCGTCTGTCCGTCCGTCTGTCCGTCCGTCCGTCCGTCCGTCTGTACGCACGATAACTCAAAAACGAATCAAGATTTTCAAAATCTGA
>JAQFXM010003801.1:0-18964 GCA_034693345.1 Entomobrya multifasciata
CACACAGACAGACAGACAGGATGATAATCGCAATAACTTCTAAATCGTTTAAAACGCTTTTACGAAGTTAATAAATGCGACGCAGTGTGTGGCGTGGCGTACTGCACCCTCCTCACTTTTAAGAAACACGAATGCTCTCACAGTCGATTCTGTACCTCTCGAAATGTAAACGATTTTCCTTCACATATCTTCAAAGTTATTTCCATGCTAGAGTAAAAAATAATTTGACTTCTTTCTCAGAATTTGCAGCTGGTACACATACCATAGTCCCACACCACCACTACCACTAGTCTAACTTATTCTCGTTTATGTACACGCAAATGAAGGAATGAAGATGCACAACCATTATGCATTTTATTCCACATCATCACCATCAGAATCCCATTACTAACCTTTTTCTCCATCAAACAAACAGCAAGTGATCAACCGAAATTTTACCCGAAAATGGTGGAAATTTTCACTTGAATGTCTCAATTAGACCAAGCGTTGTTACATTTTCATAAATTTTATAGCTAGATACATACACTATAACTACCTACTTAAGAATACAAACATAAAAATGAGTCCTATTACAATATTTTTATTATTATCATGGGAAGAATAGATGATTGGTCAGTCGGGTTGGCTAAGTGAAAAAAACTTTTCCTGTATCTCCCTCTCATTCATTTTTAACGTTTGTTTGCACTCATAAATTTTGATGGTTTCCCCTTTTTTACCCAACTACCATATAGAACGGTCCCAAGGCCGCAGCAGGAGGGTGGCATGGAAAACGCATAGGAGATTGCAAGGAGAAATCCCGCATTGAGTCTGTAGTCATTGCCGCACATTAAAGAATGATCTTGTGAGCCTTGGATGGTGGGTGTTTTGGGGAAACTGGCATCATCTGTCTGTCAGCATACAGAGCACACAGTCAGTGTGCACCCGTCGTATCTATGCATGCCATGCAGGCAATCATAAATGTTGGTGTTCATCTTCATCTCCATGCAAAATGATGAAAGTGGGAAAGAGAAGGAAAGCACATTAAGTATCTCATTTGCACTCATCATGAGCCTTTATTACTGGCTAACAGAGTATTATTGTATGTAGCATGGCTGGTTATCGTCATTAAACATCTTGATGATGATGAGTACTACCAAGCAAACCACCAGTTTTTATGTATAATCTCGAGGAAAATAATATTTCATTCATGTCCTCCGCTCATTTTAGTTTTCTTTTAAATGAGCTCAGTAGAAAAAACTTCCTTTCTACGGAATATCGTTTCGTTTTTGTCTTCGCTTTTACGTATTTCGCTTAGAAACTATGAAGAAACTCGCTTGCTTTATTTGCACTCTCATCTTATGTTGCATTTGCACAATTTGGAATGGAATCGTTTGAATGATTTTTGAAGATGAAAAGTTTCTGAAAAAGAGATAGTATTCATTAATATTTTCTCGAATTGAATTATATATCTTGAAATAACTGCTAGAAAAACACATAATAGATGAAAATTTAACTTTTTCATCAACATGTTATAAGCCTAAAATAGTCCTTAAAGTTTATGAATATGGTTTTTCGATCTTTTACTTTTTGCCTCAGAAATTTCAATAAAATGCTGATTCATTCAATGTTCTTTTATTTTTATGATATATTGCAGGTTACACTGGAGAGTGGAAGGGAGGGATAAACAATAATGAACCCACAAAAGTGATGATATTGTCATCGTGTTAATTTTATTTCCTGGCCACAAATTTGCTACATTTGAAGCAATGCGTAGTCAGTAGATATGTGATGATCCCTGGAAAAACAATGAAGTGAAGTGAAGAAGGGCAACAATTATCAAGCTTTAATTTACATTTTAATTAAGAAGTGAGTTTTGTGCTACCAACGACAGTGTATAGTTATTTGAGGTGTTGTGTGTTCTGTAGATAAGTTTCCGGTTTCCAAACGCTTCTTTCGTGGGTCTTCTTCTTATCACATTTATTTAGATGAAAGCACAAGCACTACATTTGGAACAGCTTGCAACAACCAAACAACATCATAATAATAATTATAGGAAAAGATAGACGGACAAATAGGAGGATATCTGGGCCCATCATTTAATCTATCTCCAACACGTAAATACTAAGATACTCTATCACAATGGATGAGTGTGGTACGAGTGCCCGAATAAAGCCACGACCTGATCCAAAGGATCTCATAATCTTTAGCTCGGAAGACACAATCATCATTCCAGCAACCACCACAAGCGACAAGGACAGTAGTGGTACCACCGCCTTCAGTGCCGTTACCACCACCTCCACCACAACGTCTACGTTAATTGACATAAGCAGTCGTCGCCGATCTCATTTCACATCCGTGAGGAAGAATTCTTTATCCCTTTCAACATCGCCATTGTCATCATCACCACCACCACAATCATCGTCATCAACACCAGTATCATCAGCATTTTCTCCAATGAACAGTTTCACGCGAGCTTCTTCCAACATAATCTTCCTCTCCTTCATCATCTTTTTGAGCTTACTGTCAACGGTGAAAGGTAAAGAACCATTTTTCCTTTACTCGTTCCTTTTCGTCTCATCCTTAAGCTGGATGGGCTAAAAGTAATTTTGTGGCTTAGTGAAAGGTTCACACAAAAACCAAACTGCCAAAAGTAGAAGAAAAAAGTCTTCGTTATGTATGTACACTCCTTATTTTTTTAAGGAAGAAAAATCCTTTCTGATTTACCCATGGCCTTTGGCTATATTTCTAGAAGAAGTGTATAAAGAAGAGAAGAACCATCTTTTTTATATACTCAGCCGCTTGTTATTACAAACTCCTTTGAACCAAAAAAGAAAAATGCTAAAAATTTACTTCAACAAGATTCTCTCCTTCTTTCTCACTCTTCATCTTTCTTCCACGTACACTTTTATGTGCACTGTCCATATGCATGTTTGCATTTTCTAAGATGTAAGAAAAGTATACTTAGTTGGTAGAATTATAACAAGGAATAATGAATCGTAGGAAAGAGCGTTAAGCTTTATTACCAACTTGAAAGGGAATCTAATTACTTTGTATTATCACAAAAAACTACTTAAGTAACGACGTTTACACAAACTAGTTCAAAAAAAACTTCAAGGTCTTCATACTTGAAGGGATCTCACACACATAAACTAGGAAAATTAAAGTATAACATATTAAATTAACAAAGTAACTATAAGTGCACCATATTAACCATATATTTTCAAGAAAATATTTTACTTGAGAAAAACAACTTTCACTTATGTCTCGGTCATACATGATCTTCCCTTTTGTTAATTAATTCTGCTGCTCATACAAGAAAGTCTGTTTGAAAGAAAGAGTTTCTTCCTTTTGAATTGAATACAGTTTAAACTAATTCCTTACAATGCTCAAGCAGTATGCTCCTATTATTCTGTGTATACCGACAACCCAACTTTCATTATGGCATGATAACATCAACATCACTCATCTTATAATGTGTTGAGCTTTGGAAATGTTAAGAATATTTTGGCGAATGATGAGTGAAAGAAAACCATATCCAATAGCAACTTACAACAACGTTCAATCTGAGCACTGGTTCATTTTAATTACACTTCTTTACTGTCTCGTTTCACTTCCTAAGCTGCTTGCCTTCAGGGATAAGTATTCAAGTGGGTAGTCAAAACTCACAAAGTCGTCAGAAGTTTGTTTACGTTAAGTTTTTGATTATAGCCGATATGCACACATGGTGATGCTGTAACAATATTTACTATGATTATATCAGTCCCAATACCACAACTTATTCAGCGTACCTGATTTTACGGTCAGGTACGCTCCACGGTCAAACCACATTTTATGAACCATGCTTTAAGATCAATGTAAATTAATAAATATCCTAAAATAGCCTGATATGACCATTTTATAGGAAAAAGAGGAATGCAGTAGTGAGGCATTCCAAAAAATACAATTCCTAAAAACCTTGTAAATGAAGCTAATGATCTCTGATTCCCAGCAAAAGCCATTAAGCGTTACATTGTTACCGATACAATTTGGTATGCACAAAGGTTTGACAATATATTTTATTGTACGAATAAAAAACAGAAATAGAATAGAGTTTTAAAATTATTATAATCCCAAGGTTTAAACTATTGGTTTACTACCCATCTTTATCATCCATATTACGTGCACAGTAACTGAGAACCTAGTGCTGCCTAAGAAACTATAAATATACTGCTGTATCTAGAGTACACTTTTGAGTTATTTTAGAGGAACATCAATTTGAAATTTGCTCTAAGCCATTTAGTTTTTAATTGCGACATGAATGAATACTACAGAATGATATCATTATTTTCATTCATTACATTTCTATTATTAGTTTTCCTGGAGTTCTTTACACTCGTTTTTCTCGTTGGGTAACCCACTCACAATTTTCCAAGTACTCTCCTATTCCTATTTATTTGATCTTCGCTTCGTTGAGCCACAAGCAGGTATATAAAATGCCTATATACTTACAAAGTATACTATAAATTTGACGTTACGATTGTAAAAGTTTACTGTCAATTTTAATGGTTTGAGTCAGGTGTGTTTACATCAGAGATAAATATTAGTATAAAAGCACGGCAACAACAATAGCAAGGAAGAAAGTAATTGTGGGAAAGCAATAAGCAATGGCACTTTGACTTATTTCTACACCACATACTACACAGTATAGATGATGATAACAATCATCATCAAGATCAGTATCCACAAACAACTTTTTGCCTTTGGTTTTCTTCACAAAGCCACAACAACCAAATTGTACCATATATATTGTGTTTTCAGGTTTTGTTGAGAAAATAAAGGCATGCCGGGAGAAAAAGAGTGAAGCGTTGCCTGAATGAAAAGCAATTCAAAGGGAAAAGTTAGTTCATATTACTTTTTCATTGGGAAGGATTTTTGACGATATTATGAGCAAGGTTGTGTATAAACACATCTCTACAAGTATATATGTTCATTCCTCTATATAGATGGCTTAGTGAAATTTGAAGAGAAAGCAGTTTGGTAGCATTGTTTGAATCGATGTAAAGTAAACGTAAGCATATCGCATATATGTATCAAACTGGTATTAATACACACAGAGTGTATTGTCATGCTGGCATGTGGACCTGGAGTGAGACCTTTTTTATTAACTCAAGGGCAAACACAACAACACAACGAAACCTGATGTTGATGATAATGGTTTTGGGTTACTGTGTAGCAGTCACCTCGACTTCAATTTTACTGTTTCTCTCATTTCGTTTTATGCAGTGTGCAGTGCCTCTTGTGGAATCTAAATGAGTTGTAGGTTTTCTCTTCACTTGTTTCATGCACCAGAGTCTACCAAGGAAAATCTAAATTGACTGATGGTACGGTAAACATTGCAAACCACATCTGTATCTTACTTAAGAAGCATATTGTAGCCAAAATAAGACACACACACACACAAGTAACATGTTTTAATGGCCCTTCCCAGAAGTGAAGAAGTTACGACTCGTGTAAATCTGGCTCTGTTTTGATGTTAAACTGCTTGTTGTATGGATAGTGCCATTGTACTTTGTTCACGTGCCACGTGTTTCCTGGTTTAGCTTTATGTGGTCCTTATTCAAGGTTTTTTTACCGGAACAACCAAGACATTTTATTACACTACTAACAAGTTAAAGTAACAGCAGCAGTACAAGGTATATTCTTGTGAAATCTGGAAGATATTATGCACATATTTGTGCTTGTAAATAACGGAAATAGGAAGACGTTGGCTTGACTATAAAAAACATGCATTTTATGCCAAATAAATTTTATGTCATATGAGGAACCTTCTCTTTAACCTTTTTTGTCACGATAATCTTGCGGCATTCTAACCTTCATCATAGCTACTTCATACTTACCTTACCTTGAATTTGACAGGGGCAATGGTGTGTGGGTCCGATGGTTTTAGAAAAACACAAGTATTACTTACAAAGAAATTGTGCTTAGTTAACTACTCCCTGACTTATTCATGTGTGCTAGAAATAGTGCCGTTACATTCGTTCGATCAACATTTAATTTGTTTTATGCCTGAAGATAAAAACTATCAAAAACAACCTTGGTTTATTGTGAAAACTGTATGAATTCGTTGTATATAAGAGTACTTCGCCACAGTATACATATACTTATATCCTGGCAACGTCGTTAGTTTCAACAAGATATTAAAAAGATTATGAGGGAAATTATAATAACAGTTTATTACTGTAGAAACTACAAAGATGTCTTTTGTGAAAAAGCCATTTCATCATTTATAACTCTTGCTACTCAACTCTTGCATCAAAATCCCCCACCCACGCTTCATGCCAAAAGCCCTTGATGTTCTAGAAGTAGGGGAAAAGATATATAATTGTCAAGTAATGTCAGAATAATTCAAACTTGAAGCGGATAATAATATACAAAGTTGTCATAAAAAAGGAAAACCATCAGAGCAAAATAAAATCTTGAATAAAACTTATGTGTAAGTACACAATAAGAAAGTATTTGTCTTATTTTAGTGTATTCGTGTTCAATGTTCATGATATATGACCTACTACTGGTTTTTTTATATTGCTGTTTTTTGCACTTGCATGGTTTTGTACCATTTTAAGATAATCAGTATTCTGCGCATACAAAAAAGGTATTATTATCCTATACGTCTTGGCAACAATAACAATCTGCAGCATAAATGTAATATTATTACAAGCAAATATTAACAAACTCTCGATGGCAGACCTACATTCATCTCTGGAATGTTAACCCGTTTTTTTGTCTCGTTTCGGTAATTTGATTCTCTAAAAAAATTGAGTATGAGTATGATGACGATGCTTTGTCTAAAATCATGTAGAAACATCTTACAATTCTGAAATATGTGCGCTCGTTTTCTTTCTGTGTTCAGTGAGTAACACTGGAAGACAATTCCCCCTTCAAAGCCTTAAGCATTGGGTTCGGTTGCATTGCTTACGTCGTTTCTTAAAAGTTTTCTTGGGTTTTTATACCTATCTTATCACTATAGAATGAATGAGACTGTGAGTCGAGTGAAAGAAGAACATTTTGAGTTAAAAAATGAAAAGAAAAACTGATGATGCTTGCTTATTCTGTGGATCAAAAAGTTGTTCCATGTAGCATTTTGTTTCATGAATGCCTACCAATATACAATTTTCTCCTTTCAGCATAATAGTATGATGCTTTTTGATGCATACGATAATGAAAGTATACATTACACGAGAATTTTTACGTGAGCGTTGTTGTTGATGCTGATGATCAACTGAGAATTTTGTGGATTCGGAAGTATGCATTGCTAAGCAAGCTTGTCTTGCACGCAAATGTAATGGGGAAGTTGAACCCTGTTTGAAGGAAGGAAGTGGAATGTGTTAAACCGTGCTTCATTTACTGCTTCACTCGTACAAACTTCCCGATAGACACATGCCTTGAGCAGTTCAAGAGATTCCTTCAGCAGCTTCCTTATATCCTATCTACTATGTAGGTGTCTTTAGGTGGATCTGTGATCATCACAAGTACATGACAACACAACATGAAACCTTTACGACCTTTCTTTAAACCACAATTGATAAAATATGACTATGCCTGCCTGTGAGAGCGGAACTGAGGCAACATCATTTTTGTCTGCACGCATACATTATTTTACCTGGCTATTTATGTGTATGGTATCAAATATTTTGTAGACAAGATGAATTAAACGGCTTAATTCAAATAAAATTAATGAACAAAATGGTGCAATCAAGCAGAGAAAAAGGAAAAGAAAATGAATGCTCTTAAATTGCAAACTATATTACGGTAAAAGTCACGAAATTCTGTAAAGAAGTTGTAAAGAGATAGACGGAAAACATTACAATTTACAACTTTATAAAATTTAGATAAATTTGTTATTCAGGACAATAAATGCCTTGTACACAGAAATAAAGGGCAGTGAATAAGTTAATATGTAACCATTTATTAGGGCAATACAGCACAAAAATTTTACCTCAATAATCCCAGTAGGATAGTAAACAACTTATTCTGTTGCTTTCACCAATTTTTAGGTTTTCATGCTATTGTAACATTGCCCTATTCATCATATAACATTCAATGTTTTTAGGTTCAATATAAATGTAAGTATAGTATATAGTTTTCCAGGAACGACGCCATTTGTGAGTAAACTCACTCAGTTCTGTATATTTAGCCCTGTAGAACTATTACGAAGACAAGTAAGTGTAGAAACCCAAGGTTTATTGAATGTGGCCGTCTCACAAACTACTTTACTGCGGATGCGATAAAAGTCGAGATGAGAAACGCACACACAAACTTATTTGCTTCAATGAATCATTGAAAGTGCGAGTATATTTACATATACATGCAAAAAATATCGTGCTACACGCAACCTCATCTTTTACTTGTATTTTTACCAATCAAATATAAATGGGTGGTGGTGGTGGTGTACTGGAGCTGTAGGAGAAAACAGTGGGAAGTCAAACTTACTACATGCACGACAAGTTTTTTAAATTCTGCAATATATTATTCATAAACGTATTACCAAAGTTTTATGTAAGTAATTATTACTCTTTTGGCATAGGCTTGCTGTGGGAAACATGTTTTATTATTTCCTATACGTGCCGTTAGTGGGACAAAATGTAGCCTGAAAGTCTAATCCAAAACCAACGTTTTTTTTCAAAGATTGACCAGGTTTCAGTTTATTTTATCAACGTCTTTACTTATAACAACGTGCATTTAATAAAACTACGCATTGCCTTTTAGAAAAAATACCTACGTATAATAAGTCGGATAACATCTCTGTAACGTTCGCGTGACTGAGTTTGGTAGTGCGGAGAGCAGAGTATGTAAAGTACAAAAAGGTTACCGCCCTTATACCTTACCTGGTTTTTAATGACTATTCCTCCAGAGAGCCCAGTGTGAATAGATGGGTGTGTTCACTTTCCGGATTTTTACAGTACAACGAATAGTCAGTTACTAGCGCGAGGTTAACCTCGTTAAAGTTAGTGGTTCTGCAACATTATAAATTACTACCTCCCTGCTTTCCACAGTTCAATATTTTTATGGGCCTCCAGTTTTTTTACAACAAATATAAACATAAGTAGGTATTAGGCATGCAATCTTTAAGAAGCTTTCTCCGCGGTAAGTCGCTACTATTACAAAATACAATGCATTTAAAGTAAAATGCATCTGCATTCTGTGAAATCAAAATCCCACGACAAAACAAAGTAAGTTTGTATTTGCAGTTCTGCTGTAGATTTCCTATTCTTTTTAACAAACGAACACCAACAAAACAAAGTTGTATTCTCTTCGAGTTTATAAAATGAAGAAAAGGAGAACAATGACAAGAGAGGAAAGAAAAGCTTGCAAGAAAAGTACAAAGACGAAGCGGAGGCTTAAAGCGCTTTAAAGGAATTAATGAGCTCAATCTAACCAAATAAGGTTTGATTAGAAGAGAAAGAGAAGTTTAGCATAGTAATGAAGATGGAATGAGGAGAGAGAGCATACGTGCAAGTACATTGAAAATGATGGTGCATGGCATGCATAGTGCATGCGGTGGATGCGGAAACCCTGCTGCTATGTTGGTTTTTGGTATGCACAAGTGCATTTTAATTTTCACTCTTTTTACTTTTATAACAATGGAGAAAGCGGGAGTATCATTGGGGCTGCCATGTTGTACCCTACCTCTGCCGCTGAGATTACAAAAAGCAGTTTTGGATAAGGTTTCATCTTTTTATTATGTGTGTATACCTTGTTCAAATTTAAGTCGGGGTTTTGTAAAGAGAGAGGCCAGGCCAATGGGTGAACTATCTGCTTTCTCTGATTTGATTCGGTTCATTATGTATTACATCAACGTCTTTTGTAAATGATCCCATTCACTCTTTCTCTTCCTTTTCATCTTTTGTCGGCTTTTGACAAGCATACAACTTGAGCAGCGAGGTAATAGCGGAAATTCTATGTAAAAAGGAGAAAGAGGTGAGTGGTTCGCTCGTAGTTGAGTTGTTTGGATGGAAGCGATAGTTTTTTTTCGTGGTGAAGAGTGAAGATGAATAAGAAAAATAGCATTGTGTATGTATAGGTGAAAAACAAAGGCTTTTGTAGAATTGTAATAATGACACACAAGAAAAAGACGGAAAAGGTAGAGAAGAGGTCTTGGCTTGAATGAAACAGTGTGTAATGGAAAATGTCTGATGGTATGGCATGGCGCTAGTGGAAAGGATATAGAATCGAATGGATGTAGATTTTCTGTTGAAGAGCAACCATTAACTTCCATTTTCTTGTTAGTATTTCTCTACTACGCACTTACAAACGCTTAAGTTAAAGAACACTATTGTTTCCTGTGATGGGTGCTGCTGCTGCAAACTCGCCGCATCTTCATCAGTTCAAGTTGTTCCATCTTTCATTCCTTTTTACTTTGATCCGCCATCCGTGCTGAATTGAAGTAAAGCCTAAACAAGCTATGGAGCAGATTTACAAGTGTGTTTACATTGTTACATGAAATCATTTCCATTGTAATAATTTATTCTAAATTATAGCATATCAGAGTCAGTATTGTTGACTGTTGTACAGATATAATGGTACAACAACGGCCATGTATGATTAATATGAAAAATATGAAAACGATATAAGAAAGACGAGTATCGGCACATTTATGAAATAAATATGTACACGTATACTTTCACTTTTTCAATGCATGTTTCAAGTGCGTGTGTGTAATAAATACGTATTCTCGCATTTTTAATGATCAAATAAAGTTCTTCGAAAGACCCTTGGCTGGAATTAATTATCGACATGTGTAGCAACCTATAATTAAAACGCCCACACACTTTCTTTTTTCCCTGGCCATACAATGTGTTCTCATGAATCAGAATCAAATTTTTCATATCTACTGTAAAATTCAACTTCACAAAAAGCAAACAAAACATAAAGTAAATCTCAACTCACTACACATCTGCTCTAACCTTTTCTTCATTGTTTTTTGTAACGTGACATTTGCTCAAAAGAAAACAATGAAGAGACTTTTTTGTATTTCCACTACTAACTTTTAACAATTAGTGTATAATTAATTATAACAGTAGCACTTGTTGTTACCCGGAAGCACATTTTCTTTCAGTTTACCAAGAGCTCATAGTTTTAAAGTCTAAAACTCATATCCGTTTGTCGTATTTCATGTTAGCAAAGCATTACCAACTTATAATACCAACAGCATAAAAAATGTCAACAAACTACACTGTTTCGGTATCTTAGGTGTCGTCATACTCATTTAAGCAGAGAACTAACAAGGAACGATGGGAAAGAAACAAACTTAACTATTCTTCCTCGCTATTTCCTCCTCCTCGAAAAAAGTTTTCTTTTTAGTTGATTGTACACAAACTTAGGTACACAAAAACATGGTTGAATGAGTCCCCGGTCATGACCGTTGCACGACTCTTATTGCAAACTTTTTTTTTGTAAAAAACTAAGCAAAAAAATTAAAAATTCCTTTCTTGACTTTCATCAACGTACTTAACCTACGTACTCTGCCATGATGCCACTATCCCTTTTTTGTTGAAGTTGCCTATATATTATATGTTTTTTGAGATCGTCGTGTACAATTTTACAAAAAAAACCTGGTGCCTGGTGCACGGATGTTGACTGGACCAAAAATGTTTTCTTCTTTCTTTCCTATCGTTTAAGTTTTTGCAGCATCTCGCCTCATCCTATCTCGTTAACTTTGAAGCAGTGACTTAGTCAAGTCAAGTCACTGACTCTAAAATATCATAGCTTTATAAAAACATATGTGCTATACATACTAAAAAGTATAGTAAAAAGGCAGCGGACATTTTTTAATGTAGACTTATGACAGGGAAAAGACACGAGTTTCGTAGGTATATTTTTCTTTAAAGTTTTTCTTCATATCCGTCATGCCTTAAAGATTACAGGCCTCATTCATTCATGACGATAGTTTGACACAGCCTGCATACAAGCCCTATTATCTACTTTTCTTCTTCTGTTTAACTAGACAGAATAATGGTGTCAGCAAAAGGCGAGAGATTTGAATCAGAGACTCAACAAGAACTACGTCAGGATGGTAAAGTGTACAAGTTTCTGGCTAGCTTGATGGAGAGAAATCGCTTACAGGAAACTGACAAAGCAGTAGAAAAAAAAAGTTGAAAGAAAACAATTTTCTTTCCGGGCTTAGTTACTTCTTGCTGTTATGTTATTATTGTACAGTGTACAGGAGTGTAGTAAGGCGTTTTCTACATGGTACATCTTTTCCTTTAATATTGCAAAACTTTAGAGCAGTCAGGTCAGGAATACTTCTTATGTCGCTGTATACCAAGAGACAGAAATCAAGCGTAAAAACAAATCCGTATAAGATGGATGACAGCCAGTCCTTTTTGTACTTTAGGCAGCGGCGGTGGAATAGGTTGTAGTTTAGTAGACCCAGACCCATCACTTTGTTTTGAACTAGTGTGCTGGTCCATAGTATCTACTATAAAGTTTAATGAAAATGCGAAAAGAAGTGTTGCTTTCCCTTCCTGGAACGGTTGGAAGTGCCACCAATTCTTCCGTAATCCAAAGTTTGTGTCGTTCTGGTTTTTTCTATATGTTTATATACTACTTGTTGTGCAATGGAAACAAACAACTTTCTCCTTCCAAATAGCATCTAATCATTTTTCTTGTTTTTCTTCAGTTTTCCTTCGTGACTTTTCCGAGAGAGCTAGTATATATGTAGTACCACGAAAAGATGTCTTTGTGAAGATAATAATAGCGAATCTTCCCATTCTTTAGATTTGTACCTCGTGTAGATATTCCGTAGCCTTACTATCGTTTGTGCAAATACCAATCAAAAAATCCAATTATTTTAGTCATTATTGTATTTATCACGATGAATAGTGTGTTGGATATATTTATCTGCAATTTAGTATCTTATTTTGCTTTAATAGTACCTTGCCTTCATGTTTCGATTTTCTGTGGCGACTGGCTGTTTTAATCCTGACCCTTTAAACGATAACGTATATATAATCTACTTCGGAATAATCATATCATTAACGTTGTAGTATGTATTCATACGTGCATGTGTATCAGTATTAACTGTTAATCCTATTTCTAGAAAAACGTTGCTTAAAGATGTCAGAAAGTTTTTTCCATGCACATCGATTCATCGATGTTGGCGAAGTTCTAGAGAATTCCGATCCTTCGATTCAACTTTATCCAAGTTAAAAGAAGTCCCCAAAATGTTAGTGTGGTCGTGGTGGCCACCAGAAAATTATATTTATGAAAGCATTGTACTGCCGCGACATGTTGGTACATAAATAACAAGTGTTGAGATGATATTTTGTAGGGGAAAGCTTATTGAAGATTAAATGAAGGGTACACAATGATTTTTCATTTGGGGTTAAACTGCCTTTGAATCAATAACTAGACCAGTCAGGCTGAACACTTGGCTTTCTTTTTTCATTTCACTATGGCTCATTAAAATCTTTAAAGTCTGGTTATAATAATTTTTGTTTGGTTAAGAGAATCATGAAAAAATCCACAACTGTTTTAAAGCTTGTTTATGTGAATACCTTTAAGTAAAACTGATGTTTTATGGTTTTCGTTGGAATCGATTTCGATTGAACAGCATGGAACAACATGAACTTATATTATGATTACCTGACTTTATGTCAAACAAGAACTTTGCTATTACGCTCTTACATTATTAGTTTAGCTAAAAGTGCATAATACATTTACACTTTGTGTGATGCACGTGTGGTTCCTTTCTATTTTCTTTTGTCTCACACCGAAATGCATAGTTTTTGACATGCTTAGCAAGTGATATTGTTGATTCAACAAACACTAACTCAAACCCTTTTTAGCAAAGATATAAAATGATCATGTTACTTACTACGCGTTGAAATTTGAATAGTATAGATGAAGTATCTCATCACAGAATAAAGGAAATAGTCAAAATGGTACCATCATGTATCGTTCTCATTTTCTTTACATCAGCCAACAGGGGAAGTGGAAAAAGACACTGAAAAAACGGCATAACTATGACATTTATATATTACTACACAGCTTTCATTAATAATATACCGTTGTACTCCATGCATAGTTACACGTACAGTGTTTCATACTTCTTGTAAATACCCATTCACAGTTTCCTTTTACCATTCATGTTGTAACGCGTTCTCTGTAGGAAGTATGGAAGGGTGAAAGCGGAAAACGAAAGCGAGAAAACGTGGTTTTTTGTTCAGTTCACTGTGTCTTTACCCATCTCTCTCTTTTTTACAACAAGCTATTTTCTCCTGGATTTCAACTGAACTTCACTTGGGACTATCTCATTTCATCTTGTACTTTCCTTGTATAAATTTTTGTTCTCTTTTTGACTGTCTGTCTCTCATTGAATTGTTGACTCTTTTTTTCTCCTCCTCTATTTTCGTGTTATTACAATAACTACTTCCAGAGCTTTACTGCTGCTTTCCATACTGACACGATATTTTTTCCATGGAATATTCCCTCGTGTATATTACCAACATCATGATGATGATTATTACTATTATTATTACTGTTATTGTGTGACAGAAACTTTTGTATTTTTCTCTACAATCATTGCTTCTTTTTCTTAGAACATCGGGATCGGGATATTTTGAATATTATGGCAACAACAAACATTTCTTTCACTTTGCATTATCTTGTCTTCTTCTATTCTACTGTGCGCATATTTATATGTTAATACAGTATGCTACAAAATGCTGACATGGCATAAAAATATTTTTGCTTTTTTATGCTCTTTTACCTTTTTTGTTTTTATTGCATTCATTCAACATAAGTCGCAATAGTGGTGGTGTGATACTAAGAAAGCTAAAACCACGACACGACATACTGTAAAAACACACGTACACGCTCCATAACATTTAGAGTGAATACGAAGTAGGAATATTTTGATTTGAATATGTTGACAATGCATAGATCACTTTTTCTCTGAAGATCCTTTTTCATCATTTTTATTTTTTGTTAAAAATGTTTACTTTTATGTGTGAGATGTTTTTGTTATATAATGGAATCGTATTTTCTTTATCCAACAAAGAAAATTTGATTCAAAGAAAGCTAAAAGCGTACATAAATATCTAGACATAAAGAATACTTACAATTACAAAAGTAACTATTTTTGAAGTAAAAATTCACGCCTTGCGAATAACGATAATGACAGATTGTTATGAAATTTCATATGTTATATCATGCACCCAAAAATAGGAATTTTTACAAATAAACTTAATCTTTGAATGACGCCTACACACAAAGCTTGTACCATATCTTGATAATGGAAGTCTTATTGATGCTGTCTAAAATTGGAACCAATTGATTTTTTACCTGAAGCACAATATCTACACAAAAAATCTTTTTAAAAACGAACCTTTCTATCTTTATTTATTTCAATGCATTTGAATCGTTCATTAAACCTAAGTTCTGCTAAACAGTCGCTACATCGCGTCAGCATGCTGAAAAAATGAAAGATCTTGAATGCAGTTTCTTGAGAGAAATCATTTTAGTGAACACTATTGTTTAAATCTTGGTATTATACTTCATCTTTAGCATTCTCATCTTGAATCTTATTCTATTTTCAGTTACTATAGTAAAATACTTATGTTTGAGAGAAAAGTTGCATTTATGAAAACCAGCGCATACGGGTATAACAACCTTTGATAATAAAAACCCCCGAAACAAAGTTTCCCAAAACCATTCACGCTCTTCCAGTTATCTTACTTCGTTTTCTACTCCGCCTTGACTGCCTTTAAAGTTCGATCAATCTTGAGACAATGACAATACAATCTGCTTTCTCTGTCTCCACTTTGCCAAACCAAAAATGTACTTTTTCATACGTTGCTAGAGACGCTGACGCTCTTAAACCTAATATCTAAATTTATATGTGCTTACCCTTTTTCATAGTTCCTTATTATTTTTAAAAAACTGTGTATTTTTATCTCGCTTCTTCTTTTTTAAGTACAAGAAACAGTTCACTTGGAATAAAAGAGCTAATATTGTCTACTCGGTGCATTTTGGCAGAATCAGAGGAAGAATGAACGTGTGCACTTATAAGAAAAATGAAATAATAATACGTCAATGTTTTGTCTTGGGATGAAAAAGGAAACATTCAAGCTATTACATCACACGCTCCACATACATCGAACAAGAGTGGTTTCAAAATATATTGTCCTTGAACAAAAGAAAGTTTTCAGAAATAAAAAGAAAAAAACCTCAGAGATTGTCTTCTTTTTCGTGCCGTTTGCATCATCATCCATCTCTCTCCTTTTCATAATAAAACAGTGGCCCCATTTTATAATGCTAATAAAACTAACGAAATTCTTTAAACAACGTTTGTACGTGAAAACGAAAATGTAATGTTTCCTTTCTCGTTTTACTTTTACCCAGAACCCATCCAAACAGAATCTTCCAGAATTCAATTGAAACTGAATTTCGGAAGATGTAATAAGGTTTATGAAAGATTGAAAGTAGTTTAAAAGTCTAAATATTCAACGTTATGTAAAATACTTTACCGATAGTTAGATTTATTTTTCTTAGAAAAAAATCTCGATAGAATGTTGTATTTGGCCAACTATACTCGAACTGCGATTATTGTGTTAGTATGTGTGTGTTAGTTACCTTTCGTTGAAATAATTTCCAATTCGATTTGCCAATTATGACAAACAAATCACACAATAGGTTGTGGTATTACATTGATACTATAAGTACGGACTCTTGTGCACTGATACGTTTCTAACAAAATCACAAGGTATCTCTGCGGAAAACTGAATAAATCTACTTAAGTATTTTGAAGGGCGTCTTTGTGTAGGCATAAATAAATATCAACCACTGAACATTACAGCACAGCAAATCTTGCCTTTTACTTTCCCATAAGTTAACACGGAAAAAGAAAAAGCATTATAAAACGATACCGAAAACAATTTGTCGTTGAGATGTCAAACGGGAAAGTTGACATCGACAGGCAGTAGAAAAGTAAGAAGCATTTGTTGTACTGTTTGGTTGTACCCTCCTTTTACTTTCACAATTGGATAGCGTTGCCAGCACGCACCCCAGAAAAGACATTCACAAGAACGTGTGTGTGCAATAGAAAAAGTGAATGCTACAGTAAATACACCACACGCCATGCCATACCATCATACAAACGGATTGCCTTTCTCATTTTTGGGAAATGATGTTAGTTTACAGAGTGAAATCGTTTCTTCAGCCTCTCCACTTTTTACAACCTTTATGTGAACAAGAAGGGAAAAAGAGATCGGCAAAGAAGAAAACGACTCATGAAACACACACATCGCGGTTTCCCTTATATTCACTTTTAGTTTTAATGGTGATGGTGTGTGGTGGTGGTTAGTTGGCGGCATACGTCTTAGGTTAAGGAAGAAGGGATCGAGTTCAAACTAGAAAAAAAGAGAAATATTTTTCCACCCCATTTCACTCAGTCTTTTTGCTTTCGGGCAAACATTATCATTTACTCTGTCATCGCTTCAAAAGAGATTTTTTTTCTCCATATACACTAAACTGACTGAACAGAACTTTTGCGGTGAATTTTTTCTTCTTCGAACTTGGAACGTGCTGTATACTAACAAGTTTTTAGTTTACTTATTGGAATAATGGCATAGGCAAAAACGAAATTTACTCTTTGATGAAACTTGTCGGCAACATTTTTATTTATTCTAGAGAAAAATTTCAGAAAATCATGCTATTCTTATAAAAGGCATCAAAAAAACTTGACTGTTGCGACTAAATTATGTAGAATTTTCAGTTCCAAAGATTGTAACAAAATTTTAGACAATAATTGCGCAAATCACTGCATAAATCTTTTTTTCTTACCAAGAAATCTTGTCGAGTTACCATATTGAACACTACTAAGCAGAATAACTTCCATTACAAGTTACAATATGAAGACTTCCATTTAAACCATAAACCGTTTAGCTGTAAATGTCCTCTGTTTTGTACATCCATAAATATTACTACAATATATTTTTCATCTCACACCATTTTCTGCTTTTGACTCGCTCATTGGAAATGTCAAGTGCAAAAACAGTAATACCAATGGCACGGGGTAAACAAGAAATAACGCACATAAAACATGAAAGTTGCACAATGTCGTTGCTTTCTTCTTGTCATCTTCAAAATTGCCAACGGCTGACTCTCTCCTTCAATGATCAGGATGACTATGGCTACACGCACATTTCATATCCAAGTCTAGCCGTCACCATCCGTCTGGTATGTTTTGTTGTGTGTCCTCTGTTTCGTTGGCATACGTTGTATTGCAAGTTAAGTTAGAATTTCGACTGGCATTGTGGCTGGGCTCTTTCCATTTCGAAATGACTTTGACAGACAATCAAGAAAGCCTCTGTAAATGTATTTTATAATAAAGTATTAGAAACACAGCAGCACAGTCTGCTGGCTGAGCTAATATCCCCTTCATTTATCCATATTTCTCGGAGAAATGACTCCTTTGAAGGCGCGCAAAATTTTATGCATGATATTCTGAAGGCTATATAAGATAAGATATAACTTTCGCAACATGAAGGATATATATAAAACTATGCACACATCCTGGCATGTTTGCTTGCATTAATAGTTGCGGCAGTAATACTTGTAGTGGTGGTGCAACTACTCCCCGTCCTATTTGGATTCCATTCCACCTCGCCTCATGCTCTCATATCGCAAAACAGACGAAGAAAGAGCAAAAGAGAAAAAAATTAAAGTACATGGTTGAGTTCCATAAATGCATAACTTTTGCTGGTACTCTTTTAATTTAGGTCGAAGCGACACACTGCTGAGCTCTTACTGTCACAATTTCTGCTACATAACTAAAATTACCACACAGACCATAAGCCACAACCTATATAATAATATAGCCACCACTACTTTAACCGCCACCATGCCACCATCATCATCATCAATACCAAGGGTATTGAAACCGAAAATCATGAGATCAGGTTATGTCAGCAGAGCACATTTTTTCAAAACAGTAAAAAAAATT
>JAQFXM010003802.1:0-18960 GCA_034693345.1 Entomobrya multifasciata
GCATTATATGCACAGCTAAACTTAGCATCATTTCGCATATCATTGCCAATTGAAATTAATTGCACCTTCTTTTCATTGTTGTCATTCTCTCAGTAATCGAACATACCTGACATCCACCAGGATCGAGATAAGAATACTTTCATATCCCGACCCGACACTATTTGTATTTACCTTCATCTTTAAAAAGAAAACATATTTACTTTATTTGTAAATCTGGCTTGAGAAGTCGTTTAGGTTAACTCGGACCCCTGACATTTCATTTTTGAATTATTTTTACCTATGAACGAAGCTTAGTGCTCATTGTTACAATTACGCTGATAAGAATATTTTTATTTTTTGTAGTTTTCCTTGAATTTGTGCGTTTTATAGGAATTCTGTTTTTTGGTTGTTTGTTTTTTGCTTTCACGTTAAAAAGTTGTGTTAAGCAAATATTGCAACGTTCTCAGGAATCTGAGCACATAACGCTTCAAAATTATTCTCAAATACGAATTTTAATAAACATAAGTGACTATTTTCTACGTGAACTAACATTTTTTCTGGTTTCATCTTACCAAAGTATAATTGTAACCTTGCTGTGGGCAGTACTTATATGTTGGGATATATTACCCGAATATATCACTTTCATTTTTTTGACTGCTTTAGGTGCTGTACTTGAAACGTCTGTGCTTTTGCCTCGACCAGTAGAAATTTTTAATATTAGTAAGAAATTAACGGACAAAAAATTAACTAGTCATCACAGTTTTAATAGGTCCCATAAAAACCGCTACATTTATCTTCGATGGAAATCTCAACGTCCGCTCGCAATAAAATTTGGCAACCAACTTACATTCAATCAGAGTACACTAAGGGACTATTTTGAGGTATTAATAACTAATTTTACGAACGCAATATTCTTAATTCATATTCAAGTTTTCCATCCTGCTTTTGCTTTAAATTTCAAACCATATTCCTTGGAACTAACATTAGCGTATCTTTTCAAAAGAACATATGCTTATATAGTCAGCAGCATAGCGCACTTTGCTACTACCTAACGTTTATTTGGACAAACGTTGTCATATATTGATTAATATTTGGAGAGAGGGGTCGAATATTCTTCACGTTGAAATAAATGTGAGGATACTTTGTCACGTTTTGCATGCGACATGTGTTTTTTAAACGTACGATGTGATGTAGTTATGCTATTTAAAACGTCTTTTATGGCAAAAATAGCTTTACTAAATCTATATTGACCATGCTTGAGTGAAATTATATCATAAAACATTAAATTAACGTTTTATTCTATTAGCATTGACCATAGCTGTTATAAATCCAAACGTTAGAAATAAAACTTAAAGATATTTACCAGCTTAAAAAAGCATTTAATTGTTCATGCTTCTGCAAAATTATAAAAACATAATAGAATTGTTTTTGAATAAATCCATGATTTTTGAGACATGCCAAAATACAAGAACATTAATAAAGTTTATTACGTATAGTCCTTTCGAAATCATGATGTGATTAGTAAATACTTTGACAACACAACTAATGTACAATATTTGAAACCCTTTTTTAATAACCATATTGAATTCCTTCTTAAAATGTTATAACGATAACTTATTATCCAATTTTTTCCCAAAATGTTTGCTATCGGTACTTATTGAGTCAAACGCTTAACACAACTATGTGTAATTTAATGTTAACAACAAGCCCATTGCATTTTGCACCATATCATCACATATCAGAATTCCTGATTTTGAATTCGCTATCCCATATGGTCCAAGTTTAAAACCTATTATCATAGGGAAGCTTTTGATAAGTCTCTTAACAAACATGGTTTTCGCATTCATTTGAATTTTACGAAACAATAATTCACAGTTTGTTCGAAATACACTTGAAAATTGTGCAAGAACTAAAACAATAGCGTAAGACAAGATGGCTATCCCAACATCCATAATGTACACCACCACTTGAACTTTTCCCCAAATAGTGAGTACTTGGTAAGTGGCAAAGGAACACATGAATACACTAAAAAATATACCAACTGTAAGGAAAAGATCCCAAATTTCATTGAAAAATACCACAATATACTGTGTGATTCTTAAGCGATTGTAAATCAAAAGAATTGAACTTCTAGTATCAAAACCTTGGCTATTTGAAGAGCTTAAATTACCGCTAAAATATATTAAATTTTCAAGTGCAACCAGCATAAGTTGAAGAAAAGAAATAAATACTAACTCACAAACAGCCACCGTGAATCCATACACTATCGATGCAGTCATTTTGACAAATATACTTCTTCCAAAATAAAGCTGTATAGGGCACCATGAAATTGTAAATGGAATTACAAACACACAAAAAGTGACCAAAGGAACAAAACTTGTTAAAGTCCAAACTGCAATTTGGCTAAAAGTGAAGCGCCATATTTTAATCCCCTTATTGTTTTCAGTTGGACGACATGGTAATTTCTTAAGCTTACAACATTCTGTGATTAAACGCTGTATAGACTCGTTGATTCCATAAACCAAGTAGTTTGTTGTATTAAAGATGCCAAAAGCACATACAACTATTCCGTTTAGTGCAGCTTCCTCAATCGGTTTTTGGTTAAACGTGTCCCACTGAATGAATAAGTATATTAGTCTTACTAAGCAGCTTAGAAACATAGCAGTAGAAGAAACGAAAGACGTTTTGCGAAATATTTTAAAATATAAACTGTTATATTTTGGATGGCTTGTCAGAACTTGTGATTCAATTGTAACTTAGTAAGGAAGGGGCAAGTAATTTTGGACTTTGGAGTGAACTTTGAATGCAGTTTCTGTGCAAGACATTTTAATTGATTGAATAGTCGATACTGAGTCCGGCTTGATATTTGTGGAACATTGAAGTTCTAAAGTTGAAAATTCGGGTCGGTATAATAGAGTCGACTCGTTATTAGTGCATAGGGTTATTAGAAGATTTTTACTTGTAGAATTTTATTAGTCGACCTAAAAATTATTGTCGAAATTTTAGTGACGAAATTGGTTGAGTAGAATTTTTTTAGAAGAAACGGATTTAGTCGACATTGTTTTTAGAAGAAACGAAGTTATCGAATTTAGTCGGAATTAGTTGAATTTTATTTCAGTTTCTTTGTCATTGGTATTACAAATTTCATAATAAAACTATAAACGGATCTTAATTATTCGTATATAATATTGACATTTAAGCATGTCAAATGTTAAAAAACATTAAAAATTAACCTTTCGTAAACGTTTACTTCTGGTCTCAACTCGTGTCGGAGTAACATTTCAATAGTTTTACGAATTCGAATCCGCCTTAGATTAGCTATTTCGAAACTGCTAGCTACGTCGTCGTTATTGTCTGATGCAGAGATTGTTGTTCATGTTCGAGATATGGGTATTTGGGTAATATTATATAAGAATCGTGTACATTATCAGGTTATCTCTCTTTTTCGTCATGTATCTCTGTTCTACCTCTTTTACCTTTCCTATTTTATTTATTTGGGGGCAATAGCAAGAGTGTCTTCTCCTTTGCTGTGAAAATGAACCATGTGGGAAAAATCCTAGCATCGCTAGAGCATTTTATGAATGAAAACTTAAGATGTATATCGATTCGAAAAATTCTATGGTAAACTTGAGGAATTGGAAATTAATTATTATTGGAACTTCGAAATTTATAGTGACTAGGACACAGAATGTTTATTCGTAATAATGTGGCAAGATTATTTGTGACTTGCATATAACTTTCTTCGAGGTCGACTAAAATAGTTCAACAAAATGCATTGTCGACTATAAAAATTTCGACTAAAAAAATTCCGCTATGTAGCAGTCGTTTATGTGAAGTTCGACAATAAAAAACGGTCGACTAAAAAAATTCGTCTCCATATATTCAACTATAACATAGATATACTAAGAGGAAGTCAACTCTATTATTGCGTCCCGAAAATTCAACGTATTTTGAATTCAGTTGGTTTTAAAAAAATCTAAAGTATTTAATGCATCATTTTTTACTCTGATGTTTGGTTTATTAGAATGGTTAAGGCAGAACACTGAAGAAAAGTACTTTCCCAAGCTTACTAAACCAGTTAGTGTTCTAACTTATCCTGGCTTACATTTCGATTTATTTTTGGATTTATTGGAAAACGTTTTTCCACGTAATGCTATATCGATATAATACTTAGAATATATGTCGAAATCTTCATATAACTAGATCAATAACTTTGTATGTAACCAATCAATTCATCTTGGCAAGAAAATGTTTTAATTTTTTTGTCGATATGCAAAGTATAAGATTGATTTTGTAATGACATTGTGTTCTCTATGGAATTTTGTATTCTCAGGTAACTTTATAATTTATTCAGCAAATGTGTTGGGTTTCCCATAAAAATATACAATTATTAAAACACTTTAACCCATGTATAAAATGAGACATAAATAATTGTTTAGTGTATGACGTCGTATTTCTGTGAGTATCTTCTAACATTTATGTATAAATCTTCTGTCCTACGGTTTATTAAAAACCAGAACTCGAACTGAAACTCGAAACATGAATGCAGAAATAAATATTTGTTGGACTACGTAAATTCGAATTAAAATGACCAAAACTATTTTATTGAATACATACATTTTGTGCAAAAATAGTCGTGAACTAAATCAAAGAGACATAAATAAACGTTCACAACATGCTAATTTATAAATGAGATTTTTATTTGCGTTTTAAATATTACGCTGCTATGAATCGTTATAATCGCTTTCGTTGATTCCCTCAGGGAAGAGTTGCTTATGTTTAAGTAAACGAGCTCTAATTTCAGTTGGAATTTCAACAAAGGCAATCTTGTAAACGAAATCTCCGGATAATCTATCAGGTCGGTTTTTGACGACAGCTGGCTGATCTTGATCGTGCAAGGCCAAAGAAAACTTTCGCATTACAAAACATTGGATCCCAAGTTTTTGTAATATTGCTTGACTGATATTCCCAAATATAAAACATTCCAACATATTTACCATTTCCAAGTGTGACCTCACATATGCAGCATTGCTTCGTTTCAATAGTTTCTATAAAAACATCAACATGTATATTTATAAAATAACATCAACTTAAGATCCACAGAGGTTTATTTTAAGAAGGTAAATTTTGTTAGTTTACCTTTGGACTATTTTCAAAGATGCTAAATAATGTTTTTGGTATCAAAATCGCGCCATATGGCAGAAATAATCCAACCAGAATGATAAAAGTAATAGCATTTATGGTGTATTTGTAATTTTCTCTTGTAATCTCCACAAACATAAATGATAATACAGGGGTATTGTCTACAATTTGGGTGGTATGTAAGAAAGTTTTCGAAAGTAATTTACATTTTAAAAATTTGCCAATGAATTAGTTTGCTATCAATATGTAAAGAAAATATATTATACTAAAAAATACTAAGTGACTTACAGTTGACAGTAAAATGGTAAAAATTGCCATAAAAACAATCGAAATCGGTACGAAAGCGCATATCAATCGCCCAAGTACAACGAAAGCCTTCAAAAAAGAAGTAAACATTCAACTTTAAAATTCAAAAATCATTTCAGATTAGCTGTAAAGTGTTTCAATCATATAAAGCAAATTGCATTTCCATACCTTCGCAATCATATAACTGTGCATTCCAAATGCACAAATGCTGGCAACTTGTCCTTGAATCAAAAATAGGGAGACGACCAGCCCAATCTGTCAACAGAGTACATTATCGCTTTGAATTAAAATACGTTAAGAAATTTTTAAGCTTAATAGTTTTTATAGCGTTTACTTACATAAATAACCCATTTAGGTAAGCACCAATTCAAAACAATAACCACAAGTATAAAAACTTGTCCCAAAGTCTCGAACTGCTTAACGCTTTTCCACTTGTTCTGACTAAGCTGAGTTATTGCGATTTCTTTTATCCCAAAGACAGGCAATATTGCAAATACCATAATCCGAAACCAAAACTGGGAACTGAAATGGTGAACAGACTTAACGTCAGCTGTATTCGTTAGATTTAAAGAAGACACAGAAACGTTGGTTTTGTGGATATTTCTTGAAGAAGTAGTTTCGCTTATATTATCTAGCTCTGTATAGTAATCGATTTCCACTCCAAACAATCCTGATAAGCCTGAAATAGAGTTTCCTATTATCGCGGTTTTAATGGGATTTGCCGTATCATTTGCGAAATTTTTCAACAAATAGTTGTCCTGGGCAGCAACATGTGTTTCATTAATTCGAATGGTGCCATAAAGAAATGCAGCACACATCAAAAACCACAAAACCTGTTAAAAATGTAAACAGTCAAATCAGCTTAAATTCATAGAACCATAAAAATTAATAAGTCGAAATATTGAATTAACTCACATGTAAAACTTGTGATGTCCTAATAATCCATTTGTACATTTTGAATTTCGCATGAACGAAAAGTTGAACTAACGGATGTAGTATAAGATTTCCAGTCCTGATTTCCGGCTGATTTAACATTCCGTTCAGAGTATGAGTTTCTCCAAAATTTGAAAGCCTGTCATGGTTGGTTTCTGCAATCACTCTAGGTTTACCAGTAATTGCACTAAATATAATATTTCATATAAATGATATTTTTGTTTATAATTTTTATAGACAAATTTGGTTTGGGATCTGGGTTAGTTCTGAATTGTTAAGTTTACCTGAAATCACACCAAAATCACCACAAATTTTCGTTTGTGTCATCAATCTTATCATGATCCAAGTGAAGTCCGCGATCAAATGTTTTACTCAAAACCTTTTGGAATCTTTTATTGAATCGGGACTCAAATCTAGCATCAAATACCAAACGAAAGTAAGTTTATCCTTGTTGGAACTGTAAAACCAATATTAAAATTTACCGAAGAACTGACTCCATTAAAACTGCTGCACCATTTCCTAAAAGGATCTCAATTATTTCATCATGACCATTTTGTATCGCAATTTGCAATGCAGTCCGCTTATGGGTATCTTGCAGATTAATAAATACTTCGAACTCGTCACGTGTATGCCCAATATCAGCAATTCGGTTAAATATAATTTGCACAGCTTCAGTGGCTTGCCTTACGTCAGCTGTCACAAATTAATTAAAATGTATCTAATACATTTGTCACAAAACATTGTAATGACTTAGTTTATTATAATATAACCTAAAATGAACATAATTTAATCGCAAATTACTTACCAACTGAGCATGCATAATGAAGAAGTGTGCGATTTAAATCACTTGTGTTTCGTTTGGTCACATATTCAAAGGTCATCCCTTCTCGACCAATTAGGGTCTCAACAGCAGACCAGTTCCCTGAACACCTGCTTCAAAAAAGTCACAATGAAATGGTGTAATCACTTCTTCTTGCATTTCGATGTCGTCCATGATTAAAATCATTTATTTAATGTTGAACTGCTTTCAATAGTACAACTTAGATATTTTTAAAACAATCCGAAATATCTCAAAAATTTATGACAGACGATAACAATATAAGCGAACTAGTAGGCCAATATAACAGGTATTTTTTTTCAAATCGTGACAAAAAAAACAATTAGTACTTGGTATGGAGACACTAGAAAATTTCTGCAATTAAATTTCAGTTTCTTTTTATCAGGTAATTTATTTTAAGATTGATCATAAAACACAATTTCAATAACATAATTATGTTTTAATACAAAAAACACATTTAAGCACTTGAAAAGATCTATAAAATATTCGACCACAAATATATGCTCTTTCACCAAGTAAAAATACAACATTGAAAACACTGGAGTGAATAAACTATCTGACTGAACAATATTACAAAATGTTGAAATGAGTACATACGAATCTATACTTTACAAGTCATCTTCCTCAAAAATATATTCTTCATAATTCTGACGTAGACAAGATTAACATGAGTCACCCAAATGACTTGCATGGATAAATATGCATGATCCATTATAACAAAAAAGTATTGAAACTTAATAGTATGTATGTTTTTTTCCAGTGGTATTTCAGCCCTATTACTTTTCGACTCATTTAAATGCATTGCTCGAGCGTTGTGACGGTCTTTATTTATGTACAGCACATAATCTCAGAATTTTGGAGGGGATTGATTTATACGACAATGTGACGACTATTTCTGTTATTCTTTTGCATTGCAGGAAGACCGATAGATATGTAAATATATATTAAAATGGGAACTTGTAGTGAAATATATTCAGGGATTCAACATACATAGAAAGATATTGCGAGTGGACACAGAAAGTCTTAATTATTTATGATATCATATCAAAACAAATATAAATTAAACGTCGTTAATGTGCATATAAATGTTTAAAAAATTTAAACAACCTAATTTATTTATTTCTAATTCTAGTCTTATAAGTTGCTTACATTCTTAAATTAGTAAATAAGTTAAAGCTAAAAATTTAAACAAATTTTATCGTATTAGTAGATAATTGGAAGACTACATTTAAACATTATTGAACAAGTTCTTTATACCATGTTTTAATGGCCTTAATACAATACTAAATACTTAAATATTGAAATTAACAGCAATTATCATAGCGAAACTTTCACTTGCTTACAGTAACCAGGTATCTTAAATGTTGTTATTGATATAAAAAATTATTTTTCAGATATTCAGTCACATAACAGATGGATCGGACTACTCAATTATAAATGAAGTAGCTAAATACATTACCCTCAACCTTTAAAACTTGTATTTTAAATAAATTTTATATTATGGCTTTCAAACTAATGTAATTCCTGAAAAAGAAGCAACTTGTACTTTTAATATGAAACTAATAGTTTCGTTTCTTTAAAGTTAAACAATTTATGCTTAAGTATTACTGGAAGCTTAAGTAAATGCATGTTAATATAACATTTGAAAGTTTTGACGTCAGTTTCGTTATTTCAAAATCTGTACAAGTGTTTCATTAGCAATTCCCTTAAAGCAAACAATTTACCCAAATAATTCTCGTAAAGCTCATTCGAATAAAAGAAAGGGTTACAAAAGAACGAAAACAAGACAAAAATCATAATTATGTAAGCCAAGTTAAAACAATATTGCCTCATCTTATTTTTCCACTGTCGTTTTCGAAAAATCTTGACTCGACACATACCAAAAACGAGACCTCCCAATGCTCCCCCAATATTTGAAGCATTTTCACTATCGTAGCCCAACAAGATTGGATACCAAAATGGTGCCGTAAAATTACAAACAATCAAGAGATACAGATAGGAAAACCGGATAGTAGCGCCCGATACTTCTTTCCAATTCTGTTATATGGAAGTAAATAATATTTTAAAACATTTTTACATATTATATATTGAAGATATTTTAGTTTTAATTTTCCTGAATGTTACTTTGCTTACCAAAATAATCGTCGAAAGATATGCAGCATACAACCCTTCTACAGCACCGGTTGCTCCACAACCTCGGATTCCAGTACCTGAAAAAAAGTCGACCATATCAGCAACACATGCAGCATCAAAATATACTAAAGCCACTGGTTTCCATCCGTTTATAATTTCTAGACAACACCCGATAACCAATTGGTTGGTTAATACTTCCCAAAGATGCTCCTCACTAGAAACATTTGTACCAAAAATATAAAAAGACAATATTTTAAAGTCAAGTTGGCATATTATGCGTGCATGTGAATTATGATATATTAACTAACTTCTCATGAATAAAGGAATAAGAAAACTGTCTCCAAATTTGATAACGTTTAAGATGGTTTGCTTCAAAGACAATTTCGGAAACCCAGCCGTTGTTGGCAAAAATAACTCCCAATTGAAAACAAGCCCACTTAAAAAATATAAAATATTTGTTGTTTTTACAGCGTATTTAAAAACATGATTAATCGTTATTTTTGTAGTACTTATTTGACAAAAGTGTCTTACTTGTACTACTGATATTAGTATTGTGAAAACAGGCCAGTAAAATTTTACAGAAACGACACAGCCACCAGTTGTGCAACCATTGGAAGAGAAAGTAAACCCGGTGTATAATCGAAACACACAAACAAGCTAATAATATAAAATTCACTTTTAGACACTTTTAAAGATTTAGTGTATTTGGATGCAGATGCTTATCTATTGAATGAATAACTTACGATTCCAGACATCTCGAAAAAAAAGAATACTTTTTGACTACAAATTGTGAAAGTATAGCTTTAGTTAGTAAACTAATAAAATGAAAAAGTTTGCAAAAAGTACACAAATATGATATTTTTGCTGAGCAATTGCTACTGATTTGATAACTTAGACAGATGGATAAAATTTGTGGTGGTGGTGCATTGTATCGGTGCATTAGTTCAGTGTTTTTAAAAACGTTTTACTATCGCTTTGCACTAGAAATTCCCATGTATTTTTGTTGTAATATATTAGTGTTTAACACATCTGGACTAGACCTAAAAACTTTCGAGTAAAACAAATGACTCACAAATTGAGACTTGTGGAAAGATTTGTGTTCTACGATCGCAGCAGTGAGATTGTTATCATACATATTATTATGTAAACGCAAAATAAACAAACCATTAATAAATGTTTGAGTAGACATAGCTAACTTTGGAGTAAGGATATGTGTCCGCTTACTGCTGTACAGATATTGTGTTCTGATAATACACGTTGTGACTTTGATCTGAGTGAACAGCATGTTTCAATTCAATTACACAAGTGTACAAAAAAACGAATCTTTGCTTTTGTTTTACTTTTTTGGCTTAACGCAGTTTTGTGCTGTCATGTATTACTGTGTGCGTTTATATACAACATGGATTGTCTATGAAAATATATTCTACAAACCTATATTTATACATAACAACAATTATAAAATAAAAATAGTAAAAACAAAGTTGTTGATTAAACTGCTCCACAGGATCGACATTTAATAAATTCCGCAAACATTTATTAAACATTTGCTACAAAAACAATTAGTTTATAACATTTTGAATACAGCGATCAATAAAAATACTCCATAATGAAAACAATTGGCATATGCATTATTACATATGTCAAAATGATTAGCTTAATTTAACTATTTACATTTTTATATTTACCAAAAGCTTACAAAATGCTGAAAGGACAAAGAAATATGAATAAACATATCGTTATAATTCATATGCACAGTTGTACACTCATTTCGCTAAAAGATAGGATAAAAATGGTACACAAAATGCAGATATATATGTAGCTGCTGAAACAAACAATGTATTATGTACACTACTCATACTAGTTTCATCTCTGGAACGTTTTATTCTTACAAAATTCGAAATAAGCTTGTATTTTAATATCATTTCATAAAATTTATGTCCATGAAATCATGCTTAAAATTTTACAAATAATTGCTTAGCCTACATGATATTTGTAAAAAAATTCAATATTGTTCATATTGTTCTAGACAATATTATCATATTTCTTGAAAAAAAATGGCAAAAGACTACTCGAAGTTACAATAAAAAATTGTTCTACAAACAAAAATTTAAAATCAAATAATGCGCGTACAACCCAAAGAGCCGTTTTATTTTCGTATATTTTACTGGTATAAATTTTAGTTTATTACAAACTTTGTATAATTATAAAGTGATGCATATGTAATAAAATACACGTTGCAAAATATTTCAGGTTCTAATATTTAATAACAGACTCAACTAAAGGGAAGTTGAGAAGGCCGATTTTTTCTGGAACAGAGAACTTCCAATTAATTTTCTTCATTGTAGTGGTTATGGAATAGAATGCCTTAAAAAGCCAACATGTTAAAGTTCGAGCAGGGTAATTTGTTCATTTCCACTGCAATTACGATTGTATCGTTTCAAATACATTCTAGCAAAAAGATCTGATAAAATGATCAGTTTTCAAAAATTACGAAACAAACAACTGGCATTACAAAAATTCTTGGGTGTGTTCTCCATTTAAATATATACAATTTAATAGAAAAGGCAGTAGCCACATACATTAAATTAAAGGGAATTAAATCTTGTAGAAAAGGTACCAATTTCTTGGTTTTAGTCTAAATTCCAAAAATACTTCGAATTTAATTCGTTATAGAAACTAAGGCAATATTTCAGTGCACGTTTTCTGTTCTTTGTTACATTACCTTTATTTTTTTGTCAAATCACTTGATTTTCTATTACTTAATATTAATTGTATGATGAGCTCTTTATGTATTAAAGCTTTAGAACTTAACCAGCTTGTAAGTGAAAAACTGCTCTATTCCCATTTTCTATTGAATTTTAACAGCACAACAAAACGTTTCGAAAGCAAACCTACATCTTACGAACTTAAATATTTCTACTTTACTTGGCTTTTCCTAACCGCCATCCTTTGGCCCATTTCCACCTTTTACGTAGTATTGTACAAAGGTGTTTTTCACCCAACCACTGTAACATCCGACCGTTTATTTTTCACTATAGTCTTAAGTGCACCTGGAGCGCTTTGTATCGGCCTAAATTATGGTCTGCTTCACAACACTGACGAAATTGTAGTGTACCTTAATCTACTATTTGACCTAGGGGAAAAATATATCTTTGGATCTGGAACAACAAAAACTGGACTTATTACCCAAATCAAAAAGGAACTTCAAAAATTCTGGAAAAAATCAACAAGAAAGGATATCGACATTGTTGGCCTACTATTAGTCGGAGCTGCTGGCTTTTTCGCATTGATGCCAATTTGCTACATTCCAGGTCCACTAATCACAAGAAAAGATCCGTTCTCGTATCCAGTTCAATCTATCTTCGAATATGACATGTACCCACTTTGGCTTTACATTCCATTTAGAATTGTTCCAGCTGTGGGTGCTGTAATCTGCACAATGGAAGTTGTTCGATGCTTCCGAGTAATCTTCACAATTGCCATAATTTGCTGCAAAATTACAAAAAATCTGCTGGAAAATATCGAGAAAATTACTGAGTCTGATGTTTCAATGGCAATGAAAATGTATTCTGTGTTGTACGCCGTTCAAGTGAAAAGCATGCGTCCTTGCGGATTTCTAATACTGGTTTGTCTTCAAGGTGGAATGTTCATTGCTGTTATTTCGTTAACTGGAACGTTCATTGGATGGAAAATATTGAGTCCATTTCTCTATTGGTTGAATCCTCTAATGGCAGCATTCAGTATTATAATGATTGCTATTGCGATTCCTGCTGGGTCATATTCTGCGGATAAAAGTTTGTCGCTTATAGCAACCTGGCAGTTTCGTATTGATGAGTGTCGACGTGGAACAAGGCGATTGAATAAAAAGGTACTGAGGTCGTTTCAGGTTGTGGCATTCTATGCTGATAGAATGGGCTATGTAGATGGTGATACAAAGACACATATGTTTGCAACTATTGTAATGAATACAGTAGATACAATACTTATGACTAGGGACTATTTATAAACTAGTTGTAGTTTTTAAATATTTGCAGAAATATCAATTGTAAGCTGTAAAATTGTTGCTGATATCTTTTAAGAGATTAGAAAAATCTTCGTTATCACCTAGTTTATTAAATGTAAGCGCGACCTGTGCTAGGGTTAGTCAACTTACGTTGCATTGGTCATATTTATCTTAAACAGTGATTACACTATTTTGTAAAAAAGTACTAAAATATTTACACTAAAAGAGGAGGGGTGCTTGTACCTATTATTTTTCAGATTGTAGTCGAATTTCACTAAAAGAAGCCCTTGATTTTATCTATAAACGTTCAAACCACAACTAGTTTTGAGTTGGTCTATTGGTATTTAACAGGTTGCCATTATGTTACGTTCAAAATTAAATTCTTGGTTATCTTTTGTCAACTTTTATCATTCCTAACCAATCTTAGATCCAAGATGATTCATATATTTATTCTTGTATCATACTAGTACATATTTAAGAAGAGTTGAATAATTGAGTTCGTGCGTTTTTATAATAATGAATTATAACGTCAATTAAAAGGTTGTAAGGTTAAATGTGAAAAAGCATTTATGCAATATTTCGAAAATAAGGTTCATCAATTAAATGATTGTTAATAGAATAAAAATTAATTGAAAGAATTGATACATACGTGCATGAATTTATGCAAGTTATATATGTCTTACTAATTTAAGTGTTTTAACGTGTTCTAGCAAAGAAGCCCGTCGTTGGGAAATGAGTAATCAGTCATTTAGCAAAGACAAAACTTCTTTTCGACTTCTTATCAAATTCAAGTTTCTAGCTCGATGTGTATCAAACATAAATATCGTTAGACTATTATTTGCTTGTTATTTTGTAAAACATTTTCAAAAACGTTGAATCAATTAAATAGGTTCCGGTAATTAAGCAGTAAAGTATTTAGTAAAGTATAGTAACATGTGGCTGAATTAAGCCATTGGATAATATAAAGACAGACAACGATATGTTTTTTATGCTATGCTTATGCACTTGTATTTAAACATATTAATTAGTTTATACATAGCTCTAGCAAAATTTTAACACTGAACATAACATATTTACATGATAAGCTGTCAATACGTTAATATGAGAATGTGTAAATCCACTGTGTTCATTGCTTCTACAAAAATGCGTATTCTTTCTTTGTGTCTTGGAATTAAATTTATCATTATATTCGCATTTTCCGTCAAAGAAATCTTTGTTCTGCAGTAACATATAACTCTGCAATTTGTGCAGCATTTTCGTCCTATCTTTGAGCGAAATGAGTCCAAAACTATGCATATTAAATGTTAATGTTGATTTATACCTTTTTTATACTTATTTCTTTGGCCTTTGCTTGTGGTAAATACGAAAACGTAAATATTTTAAGTTAGCTAAACGTTTTTACATAATAATGTACATGCCCCTTTTCCGCCTAATGGAGTATTTTTATTGATGGCAGTATTCCAAATCCTAGAACATCTTTGTTTATTTAGCAATTTTAAATTAAAATTTGTGGAATTTTATAAATTTCGATCCTGTAGAGCAGTTTAATAAATCACTTTATTTATACTATTTTATTTTATAATTGTTGTTATATGTATAAATATAGGTTTGGGGAAATAAATTTTCATAGACCATGCATGTTTTATATAAACACACACAGTAATACATGACAGCACAAAACTGTGCTAAGCTGAAAAGAAGTGAAAACCCAAAGACTCGTTTTCCTGTACGCTTGCGTAATTGAGTTGAGACATGTTGTTCATTTGAATCATAACTCGCAAAGTGTATTATGATTGATCAAAGCACAAGATCTGTACAGTATTAAGCGAACAAATATCCATACTCAAAGTTTGCTATGCCTACTCACACATTTATTAATGGTTTGTTTACCCAGCGTTTACATAATAATGCGTATGATAACAATCTCATAGCTGCAATCGTAGAACACACATATTTCCACAAGTCTTATTTTGTGTGTCATTTTTTACTCGAAAGTTTTTAGGTCTAGTCCAGATAAGTTAAATGCTCCTATGTTAGAACATAAAACACAAGGGAATTTCTAGTGCAAAGCGACAGTAAAACGTTTTAAAAAACACAGAACTAATGTACAGATACATGTGTACCATAAAGAGTAATATTATTCATCTGTTTAACTAACCAATTCAGTAGCACTTGCTCAGCAAAAATATTGCATTTGTGAACCTTTTGCAAACTTTTTCATCTGATTCAATTACTAACTAAAGCTGTATTTTCATTATTTGAAGCCAAAAAATATCCTAATTTTTTTTCGAGATGTCTGGAATCGTAAGCTATTTATGCAATAGATAAGCATCTATATCAAAATACACTATATCATTAAAAGTGAGTAAAAGTAAATTTAACCTTTTTAGCTCGTTTCTTTGTTTCGATTCTATACTGGGTTCACACTTTCTTCTAATGGTTACACTTCGAAAGGCTCTGTCATTTCTGTTAAATTTCACTGGCCTATTTTCACAACACTAATGTCAGTGGCACAAGTAAGACACTTTTCGTCAAATAAGTACTACAATAATAACAGTTAAGCATGTTTTAAAATACGCTATAAAACAACACATGTATTTATCTTTTTTAAGTGGGCCTGCTTTCAATTGGGACTTATTTTTGCCAACAACGGCTGGGTTTCCGAGAGAGACTTCGAAGCGAATCATCTTAAACGTTATCAAATTTGGAGACAGTTTTCTTATTTTTTATTCATGAAAAGTAAATCAATGTCAATATACATACTATAACTCATATACACGCATAGTGTGCTAACTATTCTTTAGATGAAAAGTCATTTTTATCATTTTGGTGCAATTGTTTCTAGTGAAGAGCATCTCTGGGAAGTTTCAACCAACCAATTGGTTATCGGCTGTTGTTTAGAAATTATAAACGGATGGAAATCAGTGACTTCAATATACTTTGATGGAGCATGCGTTGCCGATATGGTCGACTTTTTTGCTGGAACTGGAATCCGAGGTTGTGGAGCAACCGGTGCTGAAACTGGTTTGTATGCTGCTTATCATGCGACCATTATTTTGGTAAGTTAAGTAACCTTCAAAAATATACATAAAAAACTATTCCATATTTCTTTGCAAAAATATTATTACTATTTGCTTCTATAATACAGAATTGGAAAAAAGTATCGGGCGCTGTCATCCGGTTTTCTTATTTGTATCTAATAATTGTCTGTAATTTTACGGCACCGATTGGGTATCCAATTTTGGTGGGCTGCGAAAGCGAAAATGCTTCAAATATTGGAGGAGCATTGGGAGGTCTCGTTTTTGGTTTGTGTCGAGTCAAGATTTTTCGAAAACGGCAGTGGAAAATCAAAATGAGGAAATATTGTTTTTACTTGGCTTACATAATTATGATTTTGGTCTTGTTTTCGTTATTTTGTAACCCATTCTTTTATTCAAATGAGCTTTACGAGAATTATTTAGGTAAATCGTTAGCTTTGAGGGAATCGCTAATGAAAACGTTGTACAGGTTTTGAAATACCGAAACGGCGTCGTAAAAATTGTCAAATAATATATTTCGATGCATGTACGTAAGCTAAGTGCAGCACTTAAGGTTCGTTTGTTTTACTTTTTATTTAATAACAAAACCATTCGTTGTATGTTAAAAAGTACACTGTGGTCCTTATTCAAGATATGCATTCGTTTGAAACCCATAATATATTCTACGCAAAATGTAAATTGTTATGTTTGAGCTGTAGATATGAAACTGCATTTATTTGCAATGAAATATTCTGATAAGTATGTTTTAGGGCAGAATATTTGAAACAAAAATACTATTTTCAGTAACAAATTAGTAAAATACCTGGTTATTATAAGCAAGTGAAAGATCGCAAGTAGTTTTGTAATATCAATATTTAGTACCTTATTAAGGTCATTAAAATATTATGTCAACTATGTGCCAAATATTTTTTGTATAACTTTTAAGGATAGTCTTCTAATTTTACACTGGTTCGCCAAAAAATTAATCATTAGCTTTGACAATTTTAATTACTTAAGAAATAGTGCCGTTAAATTAATTTGGAATGAAAACAACTTCTCATAATGGAACTGATTGAATGCATGAGCGAAATTTAGCTTGAAATTTATACGTAGTGGTGTAGTTTTTTATGCTGTTTTTAATGGTATTTGTTATTTTCCCGAATGCGCTTATGTGTATTTATCAGCTTCGTTTGATTGGAGCGCGCGCGCACCATTTTACGTTAGCTGTAAAGGAGAAAACCAGCAAGCATTCGACGGAGAGCTAGTCGCCGGTACGACGCTAGCTGTTTATGCAAAATGCAACGGGCGCGCTCGAGTGCTCGCGTAAACAAATGCAGCTGATAATTACATGTATGTGCATTCGGGAAAATAACAAATACCATTAAAATCAGCAAAAAAACTACACCACCACGTATAAATTTCAAGCTAAATTTCACTCATGCATTCAGTCAGTTCCGTTGTCAGGCTCGATTCAGATATAAATGAAATGTGTTTTTTATAAAAAAATTGACATATTTATATATAGGTATAACCGATGTATAATATATATATTTGCTTTGATATCATAAAATATATACACAGGATTTTCCGTGCTGACCAACGTGCCATATTTTCTATGACTATAGCTACAAATTCCGGATTATATTTCGCTGAAAATCATCATCTTAATATGTGTGTACATTGTCATATCTATTGGTCTTCCTGCAAAGCAAAAGAATGACAGAAGAGTCGTAACATTGTCGTTTAAACTAATCCCCCTACAAGATCTTGAATTTATGTGCTTTGCATACAAAGATTGTTGCAACGTTCGAGCAGTTCATATGATGATGGTTCAACGGCCGCCTTCCCATCGGCCGTCCAAGGTACTTAGGCGGTGGATGGGAAGAGTTAAAAGGATTAACTAGAGGCTTAATCCCCTCGAATAAATAGTTAGTTAGTTAGTTTGTTAGTTAGTTCCCTCAATGGGGATTTTATTTGACGGTTTCAGAGAGCAAAGCTCGCCCGCCACAAAATTTCAAGATCATAATTCATACATAAAGTTTGTGTATTGAATATTACTATGAGTAATAATTGGAGAATAAATTGTAATTACTTTAAATATATATATGATTATAAAGTAATGTAAATTATGGTAAATTTGAATATGTGAAAATTCTAAAAAGTGGTACGGTCCTTTTCCTGACATCATGGGTGAATTCCGTGTGTCCAAGGAAAGGCATTCCAGTGCTCACAACACACGTTTGGGTTTAAGGACAATGTTAATCAATTATAGAGTAGGACCAGAAAGAAAGTAGAACTTCGCTTGAGTATGCGCCACACTTTCAGCCAAATCGGACAAGGATCTGCCGTAAGTTTGTGTACTGCTTTGTGGCGGAAAGCTTCAGTTAAACGAAGGGTCACTCTTCGAGCAGGAACTGGCTTATTTTTAAAACCGAATGAACGACAGTAGAAATAGACTGGACGGATTCATTATCGTACGATCTGAAGAGTTTGTGGATATGCAGACTAGTACGTATTTCAGCAAACGTTTTTGGTCTGACACACTTGTAGTGCTTACACGTGACTAAAGCGTGGAACAGATCATCATTTCCTAGTCCGCATAGTGGGCA
>JAQFXM010003803.1:0-18955 GCA_034693345.1 Entomobrya multifasciata
CGCAGAATACCCCAATTTGACAAATTTATAGTCAGCGTGCTGGAAATTGGAACGAAGGGGTGAAGTATAAAGCTTAAATTTTGACCAACTGTTAAAGATATTTGATTTTAAAGATCCTTATCGTGTCTACTAGATGCTTTTGTAGTGTACGACGTACACTAACGGGTATCAAGAGCGTGCTGGCCCATTTGCTAGTTTGAAATAAATGAGTGAAGCTTCACTCACACATCGACCTTGGTGTGTGGTGGGAAACTGGGCTAATTCTTCTCAATTCACTTTTCTTATCATAACATCAAAACAGAATAGGCATACAAATGCGAACTTCATTTATTTTCTTCACTACCTCACTACTAGTCGGCTCGACTAATCTGTTTTTTTAAAAATAACGTTTGCTCTTACTCTCGACATTCCGCACTGCAACAAAAGAAGGGGAAACTCGACTCGACAGGAAATCATACACAATATACGTAATATTGTATGTTTAGATGACAATATATGCAGTTCATTGTTTTACTGTCATTGTTGTTGCATAAACTAAATCCGCAATAATTTCCATTCTACATCGTTCCTTATATTGCATAATACGTTATATATATACAAATTTTTCATTGCTATTCATACTTAATCTTTATCATCTCGGTACACTTGTATTTGATACGATGAACAAAAGGTAACTGTATCACTGTTTTTATAAAAGAGGCCAAGTTTTCGATTTTAAGTAGTTTCTGTTTCTACCTTACCAGCGTGTACCGGACCAAAACTGCTTCAATTTTACATGAAAAATTAATCTCGTTTTTCATTCAAAAACATACAACAGATTGCCAAAATAAAACATACAATAACCCTTTTGCTCGTTCCACCTTCGTCATTTTATAAAAACACAAGTCATCGTTAATGCTCATTTAATTTGTGCTTTGTCCATTTCACAACAAAACAGAGAATCTCCTTTGTGTCTTTTTTTTAATTCAGGCGCATTCTTCCGTTTTTCTTCAAATTAAACTTCCTAGTCTAATTTTTTACTTGAATTTATACAAAGTAAGCCTGCTCTGTATACTTATTAACAAAATAATTCTGTGATTGGTGTCATTGCATAATTACCTATCTAAGAACATACAAGAAAATTTTACGGCAGTTATTTTAGCGTATTTTAAGCCACATAATATTGCCCTAAGGGCAAGATCGTTTAAGTTATTTTTTCATAGCTTGATAATAAAATAATATATTAACATACTTAAACTAATAATACAAACAATAAAAGTAAAATGGACTAGCTCGAGTACAACTTTGCGACAAATGTACCTTTCGGTAAAAAAAATGGATCTAAATTTGAAATCACCTACTTGAAAGATAATGATATCAGGTACAATTATGTAACAACATTATCTGGTAATCCGTTTCCCTAGTTGGAGGCATGCATTTTTACACTTTGAAATGCCTTCATTTTTTCGCCCAAGTATTTTATTTGGGGATGTGCTAAGAAATTAAAACTCTCTCAACTGAAACAGATCACCTCAACTCACGGAAAGGATGCTAATGTTGATGTAACTGATGATTGAAAATGAATGTAAAATGTGCCACAAAAGAAGATGCCTCCAAGCGAGAAAATAAAAAAACAAAGTATAAAAACACTTCTTTATAATTGCATTAAAATGACATCAGACTTTTTTTTGCAGTAAATTCAATCAGCATTACTCTTCCTCTCTGTACAGGAATTCATCGTAGTCAATTCAAAAATTACATTTTATTGCCAATGGTGGTGGTAATATAGGCGATAAAAAAGATTACAGAGCACATCAGTGAATTATTATCGAAATTCAGGGTAAAGTTATGTTAGATACACGTATCCACAAAGGAGGAACATCTATTATGTGTAATTTTGTTTCACGAATGAGATGAAGAATGATTCCTTTATGATTACTGTGAAATACTCTTGTTATTTTTTAGTGCACATGATGTGCAGCATAAAATTGCAAAGTAAACCGCTCGTTTTAACATGCCACAAAGTGATCTACTAAAGTGTCGTGCGCCCTTTTGTTAACTGAACGAACTGTTCGATATACGAAGCAAACATGTTAGAGATTATATAATTGTAGTGTATTTCTCTAACTAATTTATTTAATATACATAGCAAATGTAACAGACAGACAAATTATAGCGATCAGTAGCCAGTATTTTTTGTTGGATTTTCAATTTCCACATTTCGTCTCCACGAAATGAATGCAAATTTCTTAGCTATGTACTGACCTAATTTTAAAGATTTAATATGCAATGAAAAACGGTCGGCCGGATGCGCTGCTGAAGAACGGACATGAGTATACAAAATGAAAAAAATACTAAGAAAGTTTTTGCGTGTTTTTGGGAATTTTTATTATGGTATACATAAATATGATATCAATAAATCACTACTCAAAATTTCCATCCTATCAATAATTTTTGAAGAATATTAGGGGAAAATATTTTTTTAGTAATTTGATTAGTAGTATAAAGGAAGTAATAAAGCAGCCTAGAGAAAATACATATCAATAGACGCATCATTAATGGGAAAAGATTTGCTCCTAATCACTGACGTTTTTTAGCATTTAAATATTTGATTTGACTTCCTTTTTAAAGGATATTATTATGTTGTCATATAACTTTAGGTAAGTAATTTTAAATAGAAAAATTGTTGAATAGCTTCTACTAGAACTATGGATATCTTTCTTTCTAAACAAAATCGATTTTCTTTTTTACGGAAATACAAAAATTGACATAAGTCAATGCATCATGAATGATTCACTATATATTTGCCAATGGTGTATGAAGATGAATTTCAATTAATGCCTCAACTCAAAGAGGAGAAACTACAATACAAATATTACTCCCTGAGGAGGGGATATATTTAAGCGTGTAAATTACCGGTTATATTAAGATGAAAATAAGTAAACTGTTATTTAAAAGTTTTATTATCGCCACGGAGAAATATGGTAATGTTTTTACCACATTTATGGAACTAGTATGCCTGAAAAATATATAGTCCCTTCAGTACAACAGTGTATTAGGAAATATGAATGCAAAAAAAACAATGAAAGTTAAGATTTGATAAGTGAATAGTATTTTTTGTGAGTTTTGATTGACAGTAGTAGACAAATGGTGTTACCATGCACTAAAACAATAAAGAATTAATTGGATTGTCAAAAGTGTGAAGAATGAATGAACATAACTCACATGAGCTAGTGTTGTTTTCTCACTAATCGTAAGTGTAATATAAACATCTGTCAATTCAATAAAAATCATTCATCATGTCCTTACAAGAACGAATATGCATCAATGACGTTTCAATTTAAAATGAGCCGAGTGAGAGACTGATTTGTTACTCAATTAAACAATGTGTCAAAACCTATTTTGCACTTTTGTAAAAATTAGTCATAACAAGACATGCTTTTTTCTGGAAACGAGACATGTGCATGTTTTAACGATCCAATGTTTTTGTAATTATCCTTTTAACACGATGAATAATTATTGAGTTTAATAAAGAGTGTAAAAACTAATTATAAATGCAAAATCAACCTGCATTTTTCTGTTTTATAATCACCATCATGGTGATTAGTGATTAGGTACCGTGCATTTTGAAGTGATAATAGCGACTGCGTGTTCAGTATATAGACATCGACAATGACACACTACTTTTGTCTAATTCCTTATTTGTACATTAACTAGTTCAAAAGATGAAAAACCTGAACAATCCTGTTTACCATATATTATCTTTTTACCATTTTGACAATCGTACAGACAGACGTGTTTGAGCTTATGCAATAATTGTGAAAATAATTTAGCAAAATGGCACCAACTAAAATTTGAGAAAAAGTACGAGAAAAAAAATGTTTTACAACTTTGGACGTTTTAATGACGAACGCGTTAGTAGACATTACACATCTTCTTTTCGTAGTAACATGTAAAAGTCCTCCTTTCAAACCAAAAAAAACGCATGACACTTGTTGTTTGGTCATTGCAACAGAACGTCAAGTCAAAAGATGTACCTTCCGCCCATTCACTTATATGTACAGCTGAATTCAAAGATAGTTTATGCGTTTGTTTGCACAAAAACCAACAGTTTTTGTTTTGATGTGTTTATGTTCGACAATCAAATCAACAAGAAATCCTTTCTATACTCTAAATAGAGCCTAAAAAATGAAATGAAAACGCTAAACGTCCCTTATTTAATGATTCAGCTTTTAACACTTTTTTACAGTCATTAATCTGTGCTGTTACGTTATCATTTGTACGTGACATGTAGGCACTACATACTTGAAGACTTATAAGTACGTAGGCGGCAGGTGTTACCGATGTATTTAATGCATTTAATCGTTTAGTTTATATAAATACAGTTTAACTGATAAATGGTTAAACAATTATTTAATTACTTTTTTCTGTGAATCCATGACCCTCATTTTCTTACAAAAGTATCAACAACTTTGATTTAACTTTCATTTAATCATTTATTTAGACAATGTAAACGCCAATGTAATTAGTTTACTTTACTCCCTAAGCTACCTTGCAATTTGTCATACGTTCAGAAAAATATTGTGTAAGATTTGTTGGATGACTCGGTATATATCTTACGTTAGTCAAATAAGTCGATAATTTACACTTAAAACAAATAGCAATAAACAAGAATTTACAATCGGTTTTAGAAGGCCATTCTAGCTTAAATATTTGGCAATGGGCATGGAAATTCCTGTTTAAATCCAAAAGTATTACGACTTGTGATGGGTGAAGAGCTGAATGATGTTCGAAAAGTACCAATATAACGTAACCTATGTTGCTAAACGTTGCATCTATAAATAATTAATATCACAACTGCTACTGGTTATATCTAAGTGTTATGCTATTAAATGACAGTTTAAGTATGTGCATTCATTACTTTATTTTTCAACTTGAAGTTTAAATCAAGAATTCATAATTGCATAAAGAATTTTTAAACAAGTTACGATCAACGGTGGTACTTCCAAAAGATTGTTGCAACTTCTAGTGAACTATTGCTGACTTCCTTCATACGAAAAAAAAGAGTTTAAAACCTGTTGAACGCAGAACAATGGTACATGCTGTGCAGACAGTCTACTCACTCTTTTTGGTGATTATTATCATATTAGGTACTTACACATGCTGCTATATTATACGAATACAAATGCAAGCATACTTTGTTATTTGCACAAACGTTACCGTATCACTAATACTATCAAAGGGATCATTCAGTAGTTCAAATAGAATTTTTAAAAATTTAGCATCCATTGAATCGTATTACATGTTTTACTATGCAACATACATACTTATAATATGTATGTGTATATGGTTGATTCATCTCTGATCTCAAACATGTAAGTACTTAATATCTAACTACATTCTAACTATATTTATTATGTACACTAATTGCAAATTTCACTTTCATTTTCGTCTTGTGCCTACTGACTGCCTTATTTCAATACATTTAAAAGAATAAAACATTCATATAAAACTGACTGATAACAATAATAAAAAATATTTTCTGCAGCAGTGAACACCATTCGTCTAAAATCTTAAGCATAGTACTTTGCGAATCACCAACTAGTTTTATTACGTAATGAAAATGAACTAGAAGCTGACTAACTAAGTAATAATAAGGGTTATCATTATCAACATCAAGTCTATAGGATGCTACACGCTTCCTGAGACTTGGTGCCTCAAATTGTTTATTTTTTAGCTTTTACAATAACATATTCCTCAGCAAAAATGTCTGCAATGGTTATTTTATGATTACTTGCGCACCACCACCTCGAAACAATTTTTCTTGAATAATTTGGTGCACATGCCCGAAATATTCTCTCGGACAATTTGAGACTTTATAAATTTTATCTGATGTGGGGTTACCTAGGAATTTCAGTAAAAATTAAAATTTATCTATTGATTTTTTGAATGAGGACAATCTACCCATGTATTATATTATATTACGACAACAATAATTCCATTTTATTCTACTGTTTTAGTACAAGCTTTATAAGATAATATGATGCAATGCACGAAACTTCTCGCAGACATCATACATTGAATTGAACATCGCATCAAAAATTGAAACCATCACCTTATCAAGTTTTATTTAAACTAAGCTGTAATGCTTGAAGAACTCATTCTGTAGGTACATAATTCGACAGATTCCTCTTCTTCTGGGTGACGTAAATTGTGTGCCCTCCTGACTTGCCTACGTTTCTGACTGTGGGCGACTTTGCAAAAAGCATCATTCGCATCCTCATCCTCCTTGCAGGTAAATTCCGTTCACATTTTTCGTCATCCCATGTCGTATCATTATAAGCATCGCATTTATTGTATTTCGTATATAATGCAGTCGTGTGGTCTTCCTTCCTGCTCTTTTATATCCTTTTTTTCTCCTCTTTAAAAACCCATGACGATGACAACAATGAATAATTGTGCGAAGAGACTTATAACTTGTAACCTGAACCCACTCACTGGTGCATTGATGTGTCGCTCAGTCGCTCATTACATAATATCATAGACATGTCATGTACCAGCGTATAAATCGAAATTAGTCTCGAATGAAAAAAAAAACTTGACAAATTTGGTAAGTGCCTAGATTTGGATATCGAATTTCCATTAACATGCAATAATTACAAACTTTAGACGACTAGTTGTTAGAGGAACTAGGATCACACGAAATTTTTGCATTGCATTACATGCTACACACCAACATTTCAGCATTTCAATGACTGACTGATCAGTTGCAATTTTTGTCTACCAAATATATCATTAAATATGAATTTAGAAACGAAAATCGGATGAATTCTGTGAAATTCATTGGCGGACAAAAAGATGAAATAAAATACGCGGTTCAACCTTTTGAGAACCCTTCTCTAATAAAATACTTGTATTTTCCCTTTTCAATACCATTTCTGTTTTTTATGTAACTGTTAATGAGCAATAAAGGTACAGGTACAATGGCAACACAATTTTAACTACATGAAAAAACACAACCCTACGTCAAGTTTTCAAGTGCAAGTTGCTATTAATTCCAAGACAGAATAATCACTGTTTGAAAAATTGAAGTTTAACATCGCAAACACCTTGCTTGCCTTGTAAATCATGCGTCATAAAGTAAAATAGCAACGTATTATTAAAAATCAACGTTGCATAACACAAAGGTATTTCGGACTCAGACCTTCTCAGTACAGTGCAATATTATTTCCTTCATTAACACCATCTAAAACTGCATCATGCTGATAGCTGGTTTATTAAGATGTTTTATGGCATGTTGATTTTAAACACATGAAAATTGCATGATCTCCAATATCCCTAATTTGGTTGTCCTATTTCCTTTGTGCAAACTTAATACACGTGACAACAAATTTTCTAAGGAATTTGATACAGATGGGACTACCATGGACTATGTAATTCCCTAGCTAAACACTCTCATTTGAATTATTGTATTTTATTGTTGGAAATCGCAATTTATGAATGATTACATATAATAATGAATTATAATTATTCTGTTGTATCTTGGGCCAATCAACTTCAGTACAATACAATTTCAATCATTCATTTTCCTTTCCTTAACAAAATTTCCCTGGTCAGCAGACTCTGTTTCATACCATTCGAAATTATCCATTGACTAGACTCATGATAACATATTCCTCCAAAAATATTCACAGATTGCCTTTTACATAATATGCTACCATGTTCATTTAAAAAAATTATTGCGTTACTTTTCATAATGGGTCTACTGGTGATGATGACTTGATGATTGAGACAGATTATTACTTACATCAGATTTTTTTCTTAAGAATTTCGTACTTTCCACAATTATTAAAAGAAGATGTAACAAAAGTTTCTAGTACCTACACCACTGCCTACCTTTCATTATTATCATTATTACTGCTACTCATTTTAAAAATTCTCCACGAGTATTTTTTTAAAAAATATGTACTACAATAATACATTATTTAAAAATGGGTATTTGCTAGTTGCTTCGTAAAAAAATTAATGATGCATCAGCCTTAGCTGGCACTAATACTTTACACGCTGCTGTTGTTATTGTTGATATTATTATGACATATTCACGTTAATTCGACTTTTACGAATAATTCCAAACGAAATAATACATCTACCAAAAATTATAAAGAATCCATCTTTTGTACATAACCAAAAAACAGTCAAATGTACTGGTTTACATGAATAGCCATCATGTACACATCCACCACCACTCATTATACAGTTTCTTTTATACGAAAAAGTATTTATTTTATTGGGACACGTCTTGCATGAATGGGTTTTTTATATTGTGTTCGCTTGCGCACGATATGAATGTGTAGTAGCAAAACCTTTTGTAGCCGTTGATGAACTTTTTGAATAGATCTAACTATTCGTTTATTATTATTCACCTCATCATCATTCTCGTTTTTTATTGAATTTGCCAAATTTTTGTTGTCCTACGTCTTATGCAACACAACATATATATCGATCTGACGGTCGTCTGATAACTACTCAAAAGAGATGAAACATTAAAAAAAATGATGGCGTTGGCAAAAACTACGTGGCAGAGTTGAATGGGGAATTTATACCTACTTTTAATGTCCTCATTGCATTTGCATATAATAAGGCTAAGTAAGAGAGCAACACGGGGAATAAAAACGAAAAAAAGAAGAAAGAATACATTATGCAAGGGATTTTAATTGAAGAAGTGTTTTGAGTTTTGTGGTATAAAACATGAAAGGCAATTTTATTTTGTATTCATAATCATAATTATCTTTAATACATTCAAATCAATGCAATAAACTAACCAAAAACTTACAATAAATTACTACTATACAGCGTCAAACAACTTGTTCACATCATTGACGAAAAAATATCATTAATTCGGAATTGTCAACATTAAAATCTTGGTCATGCAAGAAAACGAAACTTATGAAAAATGGATTAACCTGTAGAATTTAAGTACGAATTGTGAATCAAGATTCTGATCATGCTCCTTTTGGAGATGTGCGTTGCGTGTTGATACCGCTGCTGTGATACTGACCAACTCAAATTAAAGCAAAAGTAGTTTTAGTAGTGGACGACCTTGAATGAGGTTATTTACTCGAAAGAAGAAGACCAAAACATGAAACAGCTCTGCATCTTGATTTGGCAGGTGTGGCAAAAAAAGATGCAGTATCATCAAAACATGCTTTTATGCTATGCTGACAGTGCAAAACCGTTTGATCTTGCTACTTTTCTTACTTGCTAAGATGAGTAGCAAGATCAAGCTATTATGATTTAGTTTTTAAATGCAAAATTTATTATATAACGTAATAATATTAATAGCCGGAACAAACAAATTCGTTATATAATTTCTTCTTGCCGCCAGTATTTTTAGAGTAACAACTAATAAACATGTGAGAAGAGAAAGAAACTCGAAAGTATTTCCGATCAAAGATGTCACGTAAACTTACATCATAAATGTTTAGCGATCCATTCATTGTTGTGCGGTACTAAATGTAATTTTTTTTTTGAATAACTTTGTTGTTTTTCTAAGATCTCATGGCTCGCCCTCTTTAAAACTTTGTTTTGTGGTTAAGTTTAGTTAAGACACATGTTATCACGCTGCTGTGTTTTACCTGCAATTATGAACATGGCATTACTTTCAAGTGTGAGCCAGTAGCACAGTTCTCATATAGGAACCCTTTCTTCCAACTAACAGTAAAGATTATGTATGAGAGTCAAGTAATGTAAAGCAGAGCAAAAAACATTATACGTTGTTTGTTATATAAAATCCTAATACGCTTGTGGGTTCGTTCAACTTCGTAGCAAATGAAAGTAAACTTGTGTAGAACGCACTATGAATTCTACTATAATTTTTATTGCTGTTTTAATTTATATGTACAATCGTCACAAGGATAAGTTTTTATTGTAAATCTCATAAGCTTGTTTAATTCCTGCTACCATGCTACCATATTTTGAGAAACACAGGAATTGCCTATGGTAAAGATAAATATGATGAGACCGGATTTAAATTTGTTTTGTCTGCCCTTCCGAATTGTCAACTCTCCTCGTTGAACAGTCAGCACGTTTAAACATTAATCCTTCCGTCTATGAATTTTCATCCGTTGCGCGCGTGCGTATTTTTTCTTGTTTAAATTGAATAAAAGTAGTCATATTTGTATTCATCAGCGTGTGAAAAGTATTTTCGTGCAATTACATGATTATTACAATTTTAACTTTGTTAGCAAAAAAAGGAAAGATTGGCATGAGTAAAATTTTTCGAGATCATGTATACGTTGACGTTGTAAAATGACTGCATGTTTTAGAATATAAAGCAAGTCTGAAATGTGGTTCGCACTTGTCGATGTCAAAGTCAAGGAATTCAAATTATATGGTTTTTGTACTTTGATTTAATTTAATTTAAACTGCCAACTTTATGCATTTCATGTTTACTTTGAATACGGAAGGATGTACGATGCATTGCAATTTTGTAGCTGGGAAGGGGCTTGCATTTTTATGCAGTTTTTTGTTGCAGGTGGCAGGGAGACCGGCAGGTAGAAAATGGATGATAAATTGCATTAATACAAAAAAATTTTTTTTAAAGAAACGCTTTGATGTCTAAAGTATGCATTTGATTTTTGAGTACTTTTAAATTTAAACGTAAATTAAAATGTATGTATACTTTTTATCAAAACTGCCTATTTCTTTTCTTTTGTACATAAAGATAAGCGAGTCGTGATTTCATTGAGTTTTTTTTCATTTCAAATGCAGAGTTATCAGAAACATTCAGAATCTAATTTTCAAAAGCGCCTTAATTGACTTTTTATATTGAAGATTTATTTTTCTTTGCTTCACAAAGAAGTAAACATGGATGATGCCTTTTGACGATATACTTCTATTGCTTCCTTTTTCAGCACAAAAAAAAATATTTCTGGAAATAAAAAAGTTTAAAGTTATTTGTTTTGAAGAATATTTTTACTTACGTTCTGAAATGTTCACAATCTTTAGTTTGGTTCAATATTCCGAGCAAAAAAGTACAGCTGGCTAGAAATCCTCAATAATTCTTGGAAATTGGTCAGGCAAAAGCAACAACAATTCAGAAAAGTCTAAATCTGAATAAAATTCATTCACATTTTTCCGTTTTCATGGAAGTGGGTAACAATCCAATTTAAGACACACTTCACGTTAACTTTGCCAAATATTTTTTTTCACAAAGTGAGGCCTATGATTTTTCAAAAAAAAAATCAAATTCACTTGGATCTTGGTTTTACACTTTTTCGGGATTTTAAATTGCAGATAAAATTGCAAAGAGGCCGGTCTTTTTGTTTCTTATTTAAGTTTAAAGTAGGTTTAGAGTTAACACTTTTCTAATGCAATACTCGTTGTTCCAATAGACAAACTGAACTGAAAGCCGCTAAAGAGGTATTTGATGAAAGAAACCCCGATGTTCCAAGAGGTGCTCTGTTGCTGCACACACATGCATGACCAAACAAACAAACAATGACTGAAAGAAGGTATAAGCAAATGAGCAACTTGTTAACGATCTGATGCTGTTGTTGATGCAACAAACAACTAACGCCCTATATAGCATAGCATGCTGTACAAGAAGATTAGTGGACAAAACAATACCAAAAATGCGGACGTTCACACACAATCACCATCGACCACAAAATGATTTTTGATGTGCTCAGGAGCTAAGTGCTTTCTCAAATAAACTCAACTCTGCATAACGTTCAACGTTATAACGCCTCAATGTGGCCTTCAGTCATATTATATTACACGCTACATCATCTCCATCATCGGCATAATAAAAAAGCGACTTCATCGAGGGCCCCGTGTAAAATGTACTTTACCACATGCGAATTTGCAGTGGTGCAATAATCGTAGCATAACACATGTGGAGTAATACTTACAACAATCCTTAACAATTTTTTTTAGAGTGACTGCTGTACATACGATACAGATTGAGAGAGCCGAGCTCCCTTTACTTCAATCAAACGTTTCCAATGATAAATCAAAAAATGGTTCACGTAATAATGGTCATATTCATATTTAAGGAGAACTCGCGACTTTTCAACATTGTCAGATAAGCTTGCTGTTAGTTAGATATGATACGATTGCATGCATTTATGCCTGGCATGGCATACCAAACAACTTAAAGATTGTATAGCGTCTGGGAGAAGCAGGTAGCATTACTCTTCACAAATTACAAGCAAAAAGAATAAGATAAGCGACAGCTGAATCATACCAACGGGGAAACACCAACACTACCAACATCGCGTAATCATATTATCAAGAATCAGCTAAAATCCTCAATTTTGGCTTACCTGCGTAGCATGCTGAGTTTGAATGCACAATATAACTACTCTATTATACAATAGCAACTGCTTGAAAATTCTTATACCTTTGTTGCTTTCCTTAACATTTAGCACATTTGCATTTTGCATTGTTGCTGTTGCATGCGATTATCAAACAATGTTCATAACAGACCATTATCGTTTTTCGCAAAATATTTTAAGCATATTGGAATTGTAACATGATTAAACCAAAAGGGTTTCAAATTCAAAGCCGAACATTTAGCTAAATGCCGACTCGGGTTTTATGTCTCTTATAAGCAACATTTACTTCAGTTTCATGGATATTATTAACAGACATCTATGTAAAAATAAAAATAAATGATATTTTTATAGTTTTGAAACTATGTTTTTAAGAAAACTAAGTTTACCCTTCTAAGAATATAAGCAGAAAAATTTCCAGCTTTTTGCACAAACTGCACACAGTTATCTTTTTACTTTGCGACTGCACTCATATTCATGCCCTTTTTCATAACTTATTACATTCGTACATTGTTGTGATGAGTCGAAACTCGAGACTAGCACCGGTACGCATGATTTGCATGCAACAAAATTCGTTTGCAAGGCATAATTATATAATCTCGATATTAACATCTTACGCACATATTGTTGTTGTATCAACACCGACAAGAAAACATTCAAGTGTTTCATTACAACAGTCCATTGAAATTTACCAATATATGAATAAATACATAATTCTGCGTCCTGTCTGACTCAACCTTAACCAGTTTTTCAATCGTTTAGTTTGGGTAGTACGCATGTGTGTAACCGGGAATTAACTTGAGTTTTCATAGTTGAAAAATTGCAATTCAGAATGCATTTTATTTCCATGTCACTATTTTCAATGCCTATGCAATCTGGATGTAGGTATATATCGTCGATAATAACATCATACATAACTTCAAATAAAGCGACACATTTTCGTTGATACACTTATGTTTTAATCCTTTTCCCTGATAATGATCATGCAAATAAATATTTCAGAAAATTTTATTAATACGCACATTGTGTATGAATCTTTAGACATAAAATTGTTTATTTGTTGATAAAACTGGCGAAGCAAACCACAACTTTCGCTCTGTCTTGTTGTGATTTCATTCGTATGCTTGTATTCAGACAAGCAAAAGCAAATTACATAAACCTTTTATGTAGACATTCAATCACATCGTCCCAGTCCCAACTCATCATTAGTTTCCTTTACCATCCTTTTCATCCCATCCGATCAATTGAAATTTTTAGTCCTACTACTCCTATTTAGAACGGCGTACATAAAGCAAGCCACATTCACTGATTTTTCTTAGGGTGTTAAACAAGATCGAATAAATGATAAATAGTCAAGTTTCGTGATGATCTTAACATTTTATATTGAATTGGAGTAGATTTGATGCTTGTCAAATGTATGTATATTTTCCATGGTAACAGTGTCTAGTAGTCAAGTAGGATACCTGTGCGTCGTGCCGTTGTCATATTTTTAATCAACGTCAACACTTGTTAGAATTATGCAAACTGTCAACATAATATATGCTTATCATGAATCAAGAACGACTATGATCGTACAAAAGGCATCACTTTCTGTCTGAAGTGGACTTTATCAATTCTGTACTACATATTTTATGAACCCTTTAGACTTTAAAATGACTTATCTCCATTTGACCTGTTGAGTGCCATCAATCAAACTACCATTGCATGAGATCAAGGAAATTCCCCCCTTCCCAAGTCCAGTTTACTCTTACTCGTAGACTTACAGGTCGAGCAATTTTAATGTTCGGATGGCTACTGTCGTTTTTTGTGTGGTAGTAATTAGTTTATATTTTTTTCTACTACTCTTGTTTTTCTTTCATGATATAATACCAATACCGTGACACAGCCCTTTTTTGCGTGAGTATCACATTATGGTTAGCTTGTCAAAACTAATTCGCAAAAAGGGAGAAGGCGAAAAGATGTTCGAAATTTCATGCAGCAACAGAAAAAAAGTACAAGATATATGTAAACAATGTGTAACCTTCTAATGTAGGCCCGAATCTTATGTTTTTTCTCTACTTTTACAATTATTTGCTTACAAACAACGCGACACGCAAAAAATAACCAAGTGAATGTAATATAATGAGCGCAATACGGCTGACTGAGAGTGGCAAAAAACGTTATTAGGAGAATGTCAGTTATGACAAGCTTGCATGAATTAATTATTTTCATCAGAAAATGGGTTCACCCACAAATGAAGTTTAGTGTTATTATAATTATTTCTTTTGAGATTTGCGATTCTCACAATTTATTATTCTATCATTTTAGGTGTATGGATATTATAATACACGTTTATATGTTTATTCATAATTTTACAATGCGCAAAATTGAACAAAAAATGTTTTTTCCTTTTCTTTGCGCATTACAATTTGGCTGTCTCAATTGCATGTATATAACTGGCTTCCAATAATTAATAATAATAACAATATAAAGTAGGCTTGCGTACTTTTCTTTCAATTTTTCCCCCTTTTTCGCGTTTTGGTGACATGAATAAATTATGGGACCACCTGTCAGAACGATTGAAAAATTAGATTGCAACAAGTAAAAAATCACTTTTTAAGTATTTTTTTACAAATGGACAAAAAAAATTGTATAGCAAGTAAATAAGTTGGTAATAGGACTATACTGCTAGTAGTGCCACAAACAACACCGCACCAAATATCATAAAAGCGCGTTTATGGCATTATTAATAGTTGAGTATCAAGTTGAAATTGCATGAAAGGGCTACGCTACACATAATGACCACTTGTTTGCTGCTGAATAAGATTACTTTGGGGATAAGCTTACAACTGGCCACAACAACAAAAATGCAAGGATCATGATAAGCACGACGTTGCGTTAGTTAAAAGTGAGTTGCCACCCTCATTTCTGGTTACATTTAAAAAAAGCATATTTACATAATTTGCATCCTAGTAGAATTTTTCTTTCACAATTTATTTCTATTTTTGTCCGATTTTTTTAGTTGGAGTTGTTACCACCAAAGCATATTACTTAAAGTAAGCAGGCATACTATAAAGTTTGAATTCTTAAATTTTGAAACAAGGAACTTTAAATAGTTACAAGGGAAAACTAGAATTAATATAAAGTTCATGTTTACAAATAGATACGGTGCTGCCTTATTATTAACCTTTGCAAACTGCTTGTCTAATTTTCATTAGTTCGATCATTTTTTGCAGAAGAGGTGAAAGGATAAAATATAAGTTAACTAAAAACTTAGCTGGCATATCGACTATGGTGCAATCTAAAGATTTCCGAATAAAGTTTTTCATTGATGACAATTATGATTACCAAATCAAAACCAACAAAACATAAAGCACTTCACTAGCTACATAATTACAATGACTGAAAGCTATCCACTATCGGTCTGTGTCTGCGTCTCCCTTTGATTTTATTCTAACCGCTAGATTTTTAATTTGTGCATGCAATTATTATCATGTTTCACATATCGTGTTGTAACTGTAAACTTAACTACATGGATAATCTAAAAAGGGACACTCCTGATTTTATTTTATGCTTACAAAAAATAGATTGCTCCGTATAAATAGGAATTTTATGGTTAATAATAGCGGTCAAGTGTCAGGTAGCACACGCACCTGTTCACCGTTTATAATCAATCATAGTTCAAGTCCGCCACTACACCTTTTACTATTGTTGTTAGACGATAGATCGTCACGTTTCTCCATTTTCTACTTTTTTGATTCGTTCGAATTTTTTTAAATATAAAAAAATGAATTGCATGATTATAATGACTAAAAAAGTAGCACCTGCAAACTTTGATTTTAATTGCGACATCTAATATGTACGGGAAGGGTTGGATAATTGCTGAACCCTTATAAATATATATCAAATTGCATTACAAGTCATGATTTGCTAGTGGGGATATTGAATCCCAATGTATTGAATATTTCACACTTTTCAATTAAAATTTCAGTATTTTTCATAAATATTTCCTAATTTGTTATTTTTCCTTATTTTGGTAAGAAACACAATTTTATTTTATCGATTCCGAAAGAGAATTTATCAGTAAAATAAAATTTAATATATTTTTATCATCAAACTGTACTACATCGAGAAGAAATCTGCAAATATCATAATATTATTGAATCACATTCTCATAAAATTGATTTTGGAATTAGATCGCCAGGGTCATGACAAGTTTTTGCTACAAGTTTCAATGTAGCAAGCAAAAACAATAATTCATGCTATCACCAATCGCCAAGTTTGTCGCAAACTGTAATTATGTTGATGTTTTCAGATAATCAATTACGTAACATATGTGACAACCAGTCAAAACAAACTTTGCCAACTAGGCCCCTGAATAAGACATTGTTTCTTTTTGAAAATTACACAGAGCTAATTTTTAACAAATGTTGAAAGTGCCATCGTTTATGCATTTTTTGCTGGAAACAATGCTAGTTTTTTAACAAAAAAAAGACGACAAGAAAAAAATGACATAAAAGATGTTCTAATCAAAGAAGGTTGAATTTCAGACACTTGTTGCATACTGAACAAGTGGTTTGTTTAGCTAGCATATCATCAAAAAGCCCTTTATTCAATGACAAGAGACTTGTGTCAAAACTACGGGGCACTAAAGGTCACAATTTCGACGTTAAAGTGATTGTATTCAAGTGAATGTAGAATATTTGGGTTACAAGAACTTTTGCCACGATGCATTTTATTTACGTTGTGGATCAATTTCACTAACTTGACGATATTCACAAGACATGTGCTAAAATACATTTTTTTGCTGTTTCTTGAAATATTAGTTGAAAATACGTTTGAAGAAACCGTTTTATTTGTATGTTTGTCTTGTTTCAAGCGAATGATAAAACATACCAGCATATTATACCATGAACTATATGAATGTCGGTGCTTTCTGATGATTGAATGTACTTTTAATGCCGCTACTCAGATAATGAGTGTACGGTGGTGATGAACATTTAATGCTTTCTATTTTACGAAGTAGATCGGCAGACTAGCAGAGACAGAAAGGCAATTATCGAAAGTAACATCATATTGACGTTGGTAATATTGCTGGTTCAACAAGGGCAATGGCAAAGACAGCATTAAGTTAACCAGGTGAAGCAAGCCGGTAAAAAATGGAACCTACAATTAACAATGCCCTCACTCATCGGTTCATATGCATTCATACCTGAAAACATACCATCACATATTTTCGTGAATGTCTTTTGATGATTTCACATAACTACTAAAAATATGTGCAATAGACGCTCCTGAAGTAATGTCAAGAGATATCTATGAGGAGTATTCTTTTTGTACATGCCAATGAAAAGTATTCAGCGGCACTCACACACATACTCACCAGTATTACGACTGAGCGACAAGCATTATCAACAGATGAGAAAATGTAAAGAAATTTATTTATGATTTGATTTTAATTTCCAAGCTTAAGACTAATTTCAACAGTAGTAGAGGAAGAATAAAAACGAAAACAATATAAAAGTAAAATAGGATTTGATAGCCTGCCGTGACACCAGTGTACTGTTTTGTAGAGTGACCTGTGAGAAGTGTGGAGACTTCAAATTGCAGAGGTAACTAATACACTTCAAACTTGCCTGAATAATTGTGTACAACTAGTTGATCACAATTGTTCAGGCAAACTATCAGTCGTATTGTGAATTTCCGTTTAATGTTTGATAACAAGGTATTAAAATTCTTTTCAATCATTTTTAGATGGCGAGACAGCTATCATTCCAGGAACGAAGGAAGCTGGTGAGGAATTGGTTTGGCGAATGCTCAATCCGACCACAGGAACTATCCAAAGAACTCCTCCTTTTACGACGAAGGATCAACTATAATATAAATTTCTCCGAGCCAGAAGGTCATCCACCATTGCCTTTCCTGGTGAATGACGCAGTCGTTTGCTCAAATGATGGGGACTTTGGCTGACTTCAGAACAATTATGCTGGATCTGGAAGGAAATGATGATGACTGCTATGCGGGTAAATAAATGCTGTCACTTCGGGTCTTGGTAAACCATGCTCTATATACATGTAAACATTTTTTTCCGAAATAGCATAGCAAAGAGGTAGCTTTATTGTCATTAATAATTAAATTCTTGACTTGCCTCTTATTCTGCTATTCAAAATAGCTTTCTTTTTCTTTCTTCGTTCACTTCTTGCTTCAGACATTTTGAAAGTTCACTGCATATTTTTGAAATTCATAAAATAGGTCAAATCAGCTGTGCAGCAAGTTGTAAGCATTGCATTGCACAATGAATGTATGTATCAAATAACCCCTGTTTAAGCGGTAAGTACTGACCGCCCGTTTTTTCTTTTACAGACGATGACGGATGACGGAGGCAAATAGACGGATTGTCGCTACAGCCTCAGTTGGACCAAGTTGGATTATAGTAATCTTTCTTATAATTCACAACATTTTGCTGGTGGATTTCTAAAAATTGAGGATGACGGATCAATATTTCACGCAGTTTGAGGTGGACGAGGCGTCCTGTGAACGAACCGTGAGTTTAAATTTGTGGTGAAGGTGTTTGAAAGTTTTGTGAAAGTGGAAGGAGTTAAACTAGTTTTGCTCCTTCCACTTTGATGGCAATGATTAACGTTTAAGCTTATTTTTCTCGA
>JAQFXM010003804.1:0-18954 GCA_034693345.1 Entomobrya multifasciata
TAATTTTAATTCTCATAATTATTGTATTTATATTTCTCCCTGAAGAAGAAAATTGAATATTTTCGAAAGCTCGGAATAAACTATTATCCCTACCACTTAAAATCCCGCGATTATTTACTATTAATTAACGTTGAATTTGTAAATGTTTGTGAAACTACATAACGATTATTTGAGTGTGCATGTTATATTCTACCATTCGTACACGTTTTCATAATACTGAATTCATTGATCAGGTTGTGAATTCGAATATCGTAGACAATTCGGTTGAATACCAGTCCCTAGACTATCATTTAGTTTGATGCTAAAATGATTGATAAGTTATTTCGCGGAATAAATCATTATTGATTAATTCCGCAGGTGCATTAAGTAGTCGCAGGTGGAAAAATGAAAGAAAAAACATACGTAATTCTGTTAATGCAAATAGATCAGGTGACTTGGCTGTATTTATTATTAAAAAACCAATAATTATTTACGATAATTATATTTAACTAATTGGAAATATTTGATTTTCTTTGAATTATGTTCAAAATGTACTAAACAAGAAACACTTTAGAATTCATAAAAAACATAACCAAGTAGTTTGGCCAATCTTGAAACACTAATCAAACAAAACGAGTCTCGTTGAGTTTCTTATGTTTCTTGCCAATGGTTAATATTTGTAAATATTATAAAAACCAAGTACAAATCACATGTGAGCTTTCTTGTGTCTGCTCAATGCACTAGAATCTGAAAAGGCGCTGACACATTTCTGACACTTAAATGGCTTTTCACCTGTATGAGTTCTCATATGTTTAGCTAAATCCCCTCTCCTCGCAAATTGTTTTTCACATAAATTACATTCTTGGTCCTTAATTTGATCGTGAACTTGTTTTGTGTGTACTGTTAAATTGCCTTTCTGAGAAAATGATTTATCGCATAATTCGCACTTGTAGGTTTTCAACCCACTGTGAAGAAACATGTGTGCATTTAACATATTTCTTGTTCTGAACATTTTGTTGCATATCAGACACTTATGCCGCTTAATTCCAGCGTGTGCATCTTTATGTTTGTTTAGATCACTCTTCTGTGAAAAGGCTTTGTCACAACTTTCACATCGGTATGGCTTCTCTCCAGTATGTGCTTGAATGTGTTTTATGAGAGCACCAGTCGATCCCAAAAATTTCTGACATAAATTACATTTGAATGGCGTTTCCTCCTTATGTGTGTTAAGATGAGATCTCATATGATACTTTGAACTGAATCTTTTTTCACACAAATAACATTTAAAATCTTTGACACCACTATGAAATAAATGATGTTTTTTGAGATGACGCTTTCGACGGAACAACTTTTGACAAATGTTACATGAGAACGGTTGTTCATTTGTGTGTGATTTCCTGTGCTGCTTTAAATTGGATTCGGTAGAAAAGTAATGATCACACAGCTCACAAAAGAATGGCTTCTCGTTTAAGTGATGTCTGTAATGATTAAAAAGAGACTGGACATAGGCAAATGATTTGCCGCAGAATAAGCACTGGTGTATTCCAAGATGGATTTTTATGTGCGCTTGAAAGGATCTCTTAGAACCAAACACTTTTTCACACGTTGTGCACTTGAAGTTCTTTGAAATAATATTCATTTTGTGAATTTTTTTAATTTGACTTGTAATTTTTAATATTAAGAGAAAATGATGAAACCAATGATTGTACACATATAAATGTACTAGAGATTATGTCTAATGGCAAAGTTTTCCAATGTAAATTTAAAAGAAAACAATAGAAAATATAAAAAACTCGGACTTAAAAATTTACTAAACTTACGATGAGTCGATCGAAATAGAAAATGAAAAGTTCTGAAGGAAAATAGAATGCGTAGTAAATAAGTAGTGTTTTAAGTTTGACAATGTTTACTGAAAGCGCGTTGACTATCCACATGTAGTTTTAGACTTGCAAGCTTTGTAGTCCAACATAATGCTGTTTTTGAAACATGTTAGACTGCAAACATGCATACCACACATTCGTGTACTTATTAAACATGCATTCATTCCTATCACTAGCAGCATCTTAGTTAAACTCTTTGCCGGTAAATATACGTCGTGTGTGCTTACGTGCTCTTTTGAACATGAAATTAACTTGCTAAATGCATTAAGTGTATTAGAAATGCTCGTTGTATCTAGTCTTTAAAACGAGATACAGGAATAAGAAATAAAGCAAGCAACAAACTCTTGTTAATGAAGCAGAATACTTTTATTTCTAATAGAAAATCGGCTTACGTTCACAAAGTATTTGGTAAACAAGTAAAACAAAATTGATATGACACGTAGCTTAATGTGCTGAAAAATCTTTCAAGAATTTACGTGTACTTTGGTATGTAAAGATACATTTCTTATCATGCTCACTTAGAAAATTAAGGGAGTCCTTCGTATGGTGTATGCATAAAGTAACCTTTTGGGTGATGAAGGATTAGTGAGAGCAAGTAATATAGATGCACATGCATACTGCTTCACTCAATCTATTTTTCTTCGATGATGAGTGACTTTGATCAACCATCAATCCAAAACAATCTGATGAATTTTTTCCAGAATAGGATTTTTGGATTCGCCGGAAATCTATGAATTCATCACAATTGTTTTCCAATAATAGATTTTATATTACTTTGAAATCGATTTTTAGAAAACACTAAAATTGAGAATTAACGTTGATGGGTATGGAGATATGTTCAGTACCTTGGTCATTTGGTGCTCGCATGCGGAGTCTAAAAATAGAGATGAAGTACTTCGTTAATCAAATATGGTTTTCGATATGTTCTTGTAAAAAGCTATATAACTGAAGCATATGACAAGAAGAGATATCTTATTCGACAAATTTATAATCTCGCCTTTGAAGATTGCATTAGCTTATGCCTATAAAAATAATCTTAATAAAAAAGCCTCTTCTCTTGTAGCTCACAGATAGACAAAGAATATGCACATGGTTTTTTTTCAAATGTCAAACCTGAACCGAATTTGACGTGACACATACAGAACTTAGTTTAGGCATTGATTTTATAGCATTCAATGACTTAATGCAGAAAAAAGGATTCGAGCTGTGTATACTAGACATTCGACTTATTGTCTTCACAGAGTTTATTGAAGAAACTTCTTCATGAGTAAAGAGAAGCTCTTTTCATACGTTGAACTTAAATTCACATTCAATTCACGACAAATCTTTTTCTTATTGTCCATGCACTATTTTCATTGATAATAGATATAAAGCCACGAGCACGACGAGCTAATATAATCAAATCATTCTCCTTACCTCAGGCCTACAGGGATGATGTGGTGGAAGAAAATTAAATCACAAAATTCAATCCCACAATTTCTTTTAGAAAAGCTTAAGACATATTCACAACGCTCCCCAATGTCCTTCATCCCACCATCAATGTTGAAGAAATAATGTAACATACGTTTACTTGTATTTATTTGCTGATTTTCAAAAGGAAAATCTTGTACAGATTAATAAAAAAAGAAAGAAGGAAGGAAGCGAGGAGTGACCTAATCCTTTTTGTCAGAAGGTGACAGCCAAGGCGGACAAATAGTTCTACTTGAAGACACATTTTAAGAGGCAGTATAAGCGGAGGCGTTTTGTGCAGAAGTAAAACTTTGCAGATGCAATGTGCTCTGTTATTGCAGTTTTATAGATAAAGCGGCTAAGGAAAAGAAGGCGTGATGAAGTAAAGGCATTAGAATCCTCCTGGCTTATAGTTTGGCAGTTGCATTAAAAGCGAAAATAGTTCTCTTGGGGGACTTCGTACATTTTTATAGTCATGAACCTCCTTTTATGTGGTGGCAAATGGGGAAGTTCCTCTTTAACTGAAAAAAAATCTGAGAAATATTGAAGGTTTAAATTCGTTGTAAATTATGTACTCCACTTCCAAATGAAGTAGCATCCAACTGAGTTTTTAAAACGCATAGAGTTTTATAGCTCTTGGTGAATGGTAACGAACTAGTGTACGTTCTATTTCAAAAAAGACTGCAATGCAAAAACCCATTGAAAACAGCGGGTTGCTTTTCTGAAAAGATGTATTTAATCCATCTTCTTTATTCTTTGGCTTGTGTAAAATAAATTTGACGCAGGAAAACGCAGAAAGAAAGATACGTCAAAGGAAAATGAGATTTTGCCTGAGTGACCACATTAAGCTTTCAAGTTGAATAAAATGGTAAATGTATTATGTTACATTCCATCCTTGTTCAAATTATGAAGTGCATATGTAGCAAAGCAGGAGAGAGAAGTCAAAAGAAATATGCTAATGTGACAAGTATTACAGTCTGTCTACGAATGCACATACATAAAAACATAATGTAATTTTTGAAAATATAAACTTTATATTGTAAAAGAACCGAATACGAGCTCTTTTGTTAGGTCGAAAAGAATATATACCTATATCTTCACTCCACATCAACAACAACAGTACAGAAAAGTCGTTTCATCTTAAAAAAGTGAAGGAGGAAGAGGAAACATGGAAGAAAGGAAGATGGTAGAGTACATAAAATATGAACATAATGTTAAACAGATTTCGTTCCTTAGCTTTAAATCAATCAAGAGAAGGCATGAAAAGACGATAGTTTCAATAGACCGTATGAATGAGCTCCAAGTGGATTAAATGCATGGTTGAGTGGCAAGCGGATTTAACAGTTTTCACATGAAAAAATGCATAAAATAGTTTAGCTTTAACACGTTCTTCCTCCTTGAAAGAAAGAAACTTCTCATGGTTTCATTTTTGTTGTGTCTCTGCTGGACGTAGGCATTTCTGCGATAGCACTGCAGACTGCAGCATGACAAAGTTTACGCGTCTACAATATATTCTCATGGGCTTGTCCTTTTACTTATTATGGCGAGAGCAATGATCCTGAACAAAAATTGATGTAACGTGACGTAGCGTAATGTGATCATCATGACAAAATTGAATGAAACGCTGTCTTCACAAAATTGTTTGTAGAGTGTGCGCACCAGCCGCATAACTGAGGAGAAAACATTACCATAATAATATGTAAGTTAAGCAGCGAAGGGAAGACGAATTGTGAATGGACAAACTTTCGTTAAGGAAGATCTCTTCAGGGAGCAAATAATACTGTGTGGGATATTGTTGCTTGCCTTACATAAAAACTGGTAAAGCACGTACAAAGATCTATCTATATGCGGCTGTTTTGGCCTAATGGGTGTGTTGTCTTGTTACAAGAATCAGTTTTCTCGCTGAGATGTGGTGGTTTCGTTGAAAAACATCCGAAATTCTGTCACAGACATTTAATTTTTACGTTCCTTTGCTCTCCACTTTAACTGAAATGTTTACTCGTTTTTTGCTCAAACAAATCACTGTTCTACTGCTTTGCGTTATTTTTCAGATTCTGGGTGTACCTTGTACCCATCTTCGTCATGCCTCTTAGTTTGGCAACCTTTGTTTTGTCTGGTATATTATACATGTTCATTTTAGGGAGAGTAAGTAAACGGTTCATATTTCCCTTGTATGTGTTTTATGGTTATATCATTCTCTTTTAATACAAAAACCAGGAAAGTGATCATTATTTTATGACGACCACCATAACACACGCATATAAAACATTCAGCAGCATTATTTTCCTACGTTTCTTGGAAGAAACCTTTTAGATTTCTAGACACATATTATTTCCCTATATACATAGTTCACTTGTGGTAAAAAGCTGCGGTGGCGGCGAGGTGGTAGTTGGTGGTATGGTGGCGTTGCTGTCCTAGGCTCTAGGTACTTCTCTATTTTTCTCGTAGTGTCGTGATATAGTGCTCTTTCTTTGATTGTAGTGTCTTTGCCTGCTGTCGCTGCACAATTACTATTTTACGCAAGTGGCACGCCAAAGACGACCGCGACGAAGCTCAAAGATAGATACGGATACTATTAGAAATAGAGAATCTCAGAAGAAGTAGACATGCATGATACATGTAGATCATATACCTACATAAATAGTGTATAGACAGAACCAAACGATGCAAAAATTGTAGAAAATAGGACGTAAGGATGATGAAGATGATGATATGATATAGATGAATACGTTAGGTTACGGATACTGTGGTAGGCGAAACAAACTGACATCGTTATTATTACTTTACCTTTTCAACAAGATAAAACAGAAGTTCAAAAAATAGAAGGGAAAAAAGGAAATCATCATCCCTATCGTCAGCATCAAAGAAACAGTAACAAACAGCATCAAGGAAAAACCACATTACACAAAAAGAGAATATCGCCAACATCTTCATATCACGCCTCAGGAGACAAAATACTCAGAAAAAGGCTCAGGTTTGTGTTCAGAGTTGTGATGTCGTTTGGTTCCTCTTCGCTTCTTTTTGCACCATTATAATCAACATCACAACTCAAAATCATCATGATCATCTTCACAAAAAAAGCTCTGTTATGTTATCAAGCTTATGCGAAGCAAAAAGTATAAAGGAAAATGAGATGGTGATATGAACGATGGTGGTGGTGGTGGTATGGTGTCGTGACTCTTGTCTTCTTGTCCACTTTAATGTGCTATGATTTTCTGAGTAGATTTTTCGTCATGTTCAATGATATCATGCCCATCACTATTATTATAGTTCTTAGTTAACATACTTGAAAGAAGTACGGAATTCTTCTAGGAAGTATATCATGTTTCGTGCGACACTATTGTTTTCAACGTACCCAAAAAAGATGAATGAGAGATGTCTGCAAAAAAGACAGATCAACTAACTGCCATTCATTTCATTTTAATCTTCAGTTCGCTGGCTCTTTTACTCAAACATATATTATGCATAGATGTCAACGAAATAAAACGATTATATAAAGCTTTACTGTTCACTGAATTTGTTAAAAAAGTGAAGTTTGAACTAAAAAAGCATGACCTCGCTATAGCTGTATAGTATCTGTTTTTGTGTCTAGCGAAAACACTCGTTATATCATATTATTTTAGTCAAAAAGTTTGAACTGAATTGGATGTGTACATAAGGAAATACTTGAGAAGCCTGTGTTTATAGTCTTCTTAAATGAAATTGCATTACAAAATTCGCATTTTGTGTAAAATGTTTTGCTACTTCTGTTCATTATCTGAGCAAATTAATAGAAAACTAAGTGCTAAAGGTGAGGACTTCATTCACCCAAACCTTTGGAAAGATGTTACTTGATACATTTGTTATGAAGCTTATGCAATGACAGTAATGAAGAAGCGTACTTTGGCAATTAGCACTAGCATTAATCATATTGTGCCCTTTCCATAGAACCAAAACGTTTGAAAAAATTATGACGACTCGTAAATTTTAAAAACTTTTGATAAACCATTGCAATATACATACCTTCATAAAATACATGTGTACAGCTTTGATGGATTTTGTTTTTGTAGTGCACTTAATTTTCCACTATTGTAGGTCCATAGATTTAAGAAGCAAAGTCTATAACAGAGTCACGAATCACATAAAATGACATAAAAGCTCTAAATTGTTTTGAAAGTGGACAAATATGAAAAAAGTTAAATAGTATTTCATCGAATCTAAAAGTTTTGATAAAATGCTTTTAAAATGATATTTTAAGCACATCTAAAAAACTTCACAAAATGATGTGTCGAACTGCAATGCAAAGTGCAAATACAAATTGCATATCAAAATACGAACAACAGTATTGCATGTATGAAACTTATAAATGTTGTACATACATAGACCTTTGAGATTAGGCAATAATACTTTTCTTGAAAACTTTTCAATTTAAAAATTTCGATGTTTTCAAAAACAGAGAGTGTACTAACCCAATAACTTTCTTCGTAAATGCATCGATATTACCCCCTGTGATTAGAAAAGTGCATTCTTACAAGTCATGTTGGCGCATTCGATAACATGTACTGCTGGTGACTCACCAGTGGTGAGTTGCGTCATGATAGAATTAAAATGACAGAATGTCAGGAATAACTATTTTGCTTTCGATATTGCACGTGAAATGAAGCATGTGTAATTTTGAGCTTATAGTCTTGCAATATATTTATAACTACTTCGTGGGTGTATAACTATTTCCCTTGGTTGCTTATATGGACCACACAAAGTTATTTATTACACACCCTCTCAATTATATGTTTTTATGCTTCATTTTTTGGCAAATTCGTATCAATAAAAGTATATAAAATCAACAGTTGTTACAGGCAGTGTTTGTTGGTTCGAGATTTTAGACAAACTTACGTGAAACATTGCCAGTAATGTGTTCATGTTTATTTTGCTGAGAAATTTCAAGATAAAACAGCATACAATTATACAATAGTTTAGCCAATTTCTTTCGAATTATATTGTTTCAATGCTGATTGCTTTCACAAGCAAATACTTTTTCGTGAACGTAAAATTTGCTGGTTCAATGCCCTTTTATCATTCAGTTCGAACGTCTTCTAAAAATTGATATGATATAATCCATTATCCATTTGAATAGTTGTTACATTTGTGTGGGTAATCACCTGCATTTCCTTGAAGACTGCATGAGTACCTGATTGATGAAATTCTTTAAGCTTGAAATACTGCTCACTTCAATCTTTTTCGCATTACATCCATAATTCAACCCTTAGGAGATGCGAAAATAAATTCATATTCAAACAATCTAGTAAACTACTTTCATAATTTGTACCCCAAAGAAATATCCACTTCAAAAGTTTCACGTTTTGCAGAATTGACAGTTTTGCAACAAAGTAACGATATTCATTTGCCAAATAGCAAGTACTCTCAAGTCTCACTGGCTTCCACTTCTATAACTTGTAAAGTTGTCCAACCAAACATCAACAAAACGACAAAGTCTTACGCACATGGAAATGAAAAGATATCCTTTGCCAAAAAATTATTGGGCAAAAACTTGGAAAATGCTTGTAATAAAAAACTAACTTATGAAAGACGACAAGTTCATCCCCAACAAAAATAGTTTTTTTCTCCTGGCTTGTATTTTACTCTTTTAGTCAGTGAGTGAACGAGAGAAAGTATCGTATCTACTAAAAATATTACTGTCGAGATGGCTCCATCATCCAACACAAAAAATGAAAGGCAATATTAAACAGCGGCAACCGACTTCTTATTATGGAACAAATATTCACACGCAAACTTTTTTTGCGAGTTGGTGTGTATGTTACGGACACTTTTTTTCAAATCACTGTAGTAGTAGTACAAACTACAAGGCAGGAATAGAGACGTGACGAGTACTAAAAATTTAGGATCTTAAAACATTTTAATAACTTGCCAAGATTATATAGCAATGCAACTTGCAACAATTTTATTAATCTATTCTGAACATATAGCCTTTTAGTTTGTGTGATGGGTCTGCGAGATGTACATATGCATATTATATTGCAACATAGTACTTACCTTACATAACAGTCTATCTCATTATGAGAACGGCCATTATATATTTCGTACATAAATAATGGTAGAATTGTACGGAGAGAATGTGTTTACATAAAATTCATTTTATTACTTTTATTCATGTGCTCATTTTCTTTTTCTTCAAACATTGTACTACGTACTTTCCCTTTCTCGAAAATAAGGGAAATGGAAATAAAGAAAAAAGAGTATGAAATGCTATCACATTTTATTACATATTTTTTCTTTCGAATCGCTTCACACGTACAATTGTTAGATATTATGAACAAGTCACAATTCTACCCATGCATGTAATATAATGGGGGAATACGAAGCGCATAAAATGACTGAACAGAAGAAAAAACTACATAACATATTATAAATAAAATCTCGCTGAATATTATTATTATTTAGGTCAGAAAGCAATGCAGCAGTAAGTGGAAAACCAGAGAAGATAGAGTTTTCAAAAATAAAAAAGAATCTGTAGAAAGTTCTAGTAAGTATGCCATATAATAGCACATTAGTGCACGCATAATGCTGGCACAAAAACTATTCCTAAGTTGACTACTGCTCTACTATTCTACACGTCACAACCACCACAAATATTATCACCACACTTTACCAGTTTTTCCAGTTTGATAAATTCTACGTCTTACTTTCTACTTCTTCAACTTCTGCACTCTGCCTTTCCGTTTCCTTTTATAAACATTTTACAGCTAATATTAATACTGTAATGTAACACAGTTTTCTCCGAAAATGGAAACAACATGCTACCATTGATGACAGACTTAAAACATCATTAGAGGAATGAACATTGGAAACGTGTTGAGCTGAAAAGTTTATTACAGTGCAGTTTGTGGAGGGTCACAAAACGTTACCAACTTGAAATATATATGAACTACAACTACAGAAAAATCTCTGGTGTGTGTTTGCCACATTAATAGCTTTCCCTCGGTGTTTTTTATGCAAAAATAAAAAGGAGAAAGTATCCCGAAAAATAGTTTTCGTGGTTGTGGTGGTGGCACATAAGAAGAGCAAAAATGGTAGTAACAAAGCAGTAAAAAGTAAAAGTAGATGTATATGATATGATAAGCTGTCACCAACCAGTGTGCCCTCGTAATGGTTTAATTTTAGAGCTTCATATTAATACGGGCTGGTGTAGAAAAGCTGAAAAATTTCAGAGGCTTGAGCTTTGTGTTCTCTGTATGGTAAATTAAGATTTTCTTTCTTTTTATATCATTTTTAGAACTTTTAACCAAATAAGATGTGTTTGGTTTTAGTAGTTGGGAACAATTTAATTTTGCTCACTTTTATCCTACATCGCATAGTGGTAATGCTTTTTTTAGATTGTGTACCTGGGCCTGTGCCTCTTTCTCACTAGTTATCTCATGAAAAATAAAAGTTTTTCGTACTTCATTCACCAGCTACCAGCATTGCTGGATATAAGGAAGTTAAACTTGCAAAACTTCTGAGAAGGCGCCGAGAAAGTTGCAAGTTGTCTTGAATAACTCTAGTTTACTTTTTAAATTACTACCGAATAGCTCTAAAAATTGTTGTTGTTCCTCTTAAGAAATTAAAGTAAGGAGGTATTAATGACAGTTTTTGGAAGAGATTGGGATAGATAAACATATTATGTCGAATAATATGCGGTATAACATGGGTATTATGCTCTGCTGGCGGATCGAAAAATAAAAGCAAAAACAAGGCATGGTGAAATCCTTTTTGCGAAAATTGTTTGCTAATATTTTCTAGTTCCATCATCAATTTATGTCGTAATTTGTATTGGTATTTGGAATAAGTTAAAAAGTTAATCTTAATGATAACATCTATAGTTAACAGCATGTCCAGTGTAATTAGGTTATAAGTCTATTTTCGTGGCACTTCAAACCTTTTTTGTTGTTTGTCTAGTGTGTTATTTTGGTACTTAAAATTCCCTGGATAATATCTAATGTAACTTCAAGGTTGAAAATTCATTAATCAACAAAAGTTTATAGTCGAATTAAAACTAAAAGCAAAGTACTTTGCGTTGTTCTCACTCTTTTTAGTCAGAAGTACTTTTGAGTCAAAATAACTCAATCAAATGGTTTTAAAGGCTGAACTTAAAATAGTTTCGAGTTTCCAGACAAAAGGATAATTCCTTAATTTGGTTTTGGTAAAGTTATGCGTGATTTCATGGAAATTGTGTAGACATGTGAGCTATATACTGTATTTGCATATGTTTACTTAAGCTTTGAATGTCTGAATTTCGCTCAAGGACATATTTAACTCTATTTCAATGACTAAATGTATTCTACCAACTACCAAAAATAATTCTTAGTAATTTTACGTTAAGATGCACAAAGTATACCCAAAAGGTCGTCGTATTTGTTTGTTGAAACCTTAAAACATAACAGTTGTGTTTTGTATTTATAGATAGTATTAAATGCAGTGTTTCAACTTCAACACAGCCCAGTGTCTGAAAACATAATAACAAATGACACTACATTACCAATGCTCTTTAATGTACATACACTCAGCGTTTCAAAAATTTAAATAATGAAACATCTCGAGACTTTAATGGTTGACAGAAGTGCTCACCGGATGCTGCTACTTTGTTCGGCTTGTCATTTCAAAATAATCTTTATTTTTTTAAATTATCATACAAAGCTGTACAATGAGAGCTCAAATTACAGAACGATTTTACTCTTCTGTGTTATTTATTATAATGATACTGAAATTCGTGCAAATTTTGTAACTTCAAATTCGAAGCAAATGTTGAATTTTTCATGTTTGCATCTGCAAATACATTATTTCGTTACAATAAACTGCAGAACCTTTAACTTTGCATGAAACATTATTTATGCGAAAATAGGTTTCCTGTCTGGCAAAATATTCTACCATTTTTGCAATGCGGAGTGTTTTAGTTAGTACAAGACAAGCTCTTGATAGTTGTCATTTTCTGAAAACGCTTAAATGTTTTAGTCTGGGTAAATGGGTTGGGACGTTGGGAGACTTTTGGTCGACTCTTTTTTGACTATGCCGTAAACGAGCTGTTATATAAAAGTAAATGGCTGCATAAAAGAAGCGCACTTATAAAATAAAAATCGAACCAACCGTATGCTTTAGTTGCTGCTACTGAACCAAATTGTTTTTTAGGATGAGAAGTTTTATGGGGCAGTTTTACTCATTGTAAATTCTGTTTGAGACAGGATGTGTCCACCCAAACCATTTCGTTACAATGTTCTTGTGCTACAAGGACGGCTTCTAGAGTAGCTTTGCTCCTATTTTCCCATAGCATTAAAATAGTGAATGGGAATACACTACACTGCACTGTCTATAAGATCATAATGGATGAGGAGATGACAGAGGACATAAAACAATTTGTAGCACTCTGTGTGCGTCTTTTTTATTATGCCCTTTTACATTAACCGCACCAGCAACACAGAATCATGTCGGTTTGTTCTAGTCATCGTTGAATCTTGCATGGATGTTGTTTTTGGTATGGTTAGCCCAATTTTTTTATAGAATCGTTTCATTGCAGATTACTTCAGCGTGACTCCCCATAGGACTAGAAAATATCTCGTGCACGAAACAAAATACAAATACACGTTTTAAAAATTATAGTACTTTTTATGGCATTTAGATATAATTTAGAAACCGATTTGTTATCGGAAACATTTACGTTAAAAATCCACGAGGTCTTCAGTCCTCACTAGATTTTGTCTTGCCATACAAAATGGATTTTGATAAATTTATGTTTATACATCTATGTGACTTTAGTGAAAAGTCTATCTACATCCATACTCATATATTAGAGTTCATATTTAATCAGAAGTATATATAATAAGAATCTTTTGTTAATTACAGAGTCAAGTAAGTAATCTGCTCAACATGTTTGAAACTAAATAAAAATTGAAGACTGTGAATGCCTCCGAAAATACCGAAACGAGGGTCTCTACCCTCTGTTTAATCATGCACCGGAAAAACCGTTTTTTGACAATGGCACAGAATAAAGTATAAATTCTACTAAACCTGATGCACCTTCTTACATATAAGTGCATCGTATAACATATGAAGATCGGAAGGAATGCCTTTGTTTGAAATTCTCCTGTGAATAATTTTGCAGAAAAAATGACATGAGTTTAGGAAACATTGTATAGTATCTCCTTTTATCTCTTCCAGGGATAAAAAAATCTCTCGAAGAACTCTGTTTAAATAGACCGAAAAATATTGCAGTAGGTGTAAGAAATCTTTCCTTTTTATTTTCATGTGACTTGCTTTGCTTGATCACTTCCAGCTAACAATGTGTTTTCTAAGAAAAGAAGGCTCTATAGAATAAATATTCGTTTTAGTAGTCAGTTCATAAAAATAACAGTTAGCAGCCAGCCTTTGAAATTATCTGTGTTGTATATAAAATATTAGCGTACTTCCGCCCTCTCTTCATCTATAAAGTTAGCTTCTTCCACTTGTGAAAATGTCTAGTTAGGCGAGTTCTAAGCTAAGCATGTTTTTCAGCTATGATATTATCAACCCACACAATAACAACAAAAGAAAAAAAGAAAGAGAAGATCTTGAAAAACTCCGTAGAGAGAAAATGAAAAGACACACCAGCGTTTTACAACAGAAACAACAGTAGAAAAGTTGTCGGTGGTGTGTCCACGTCGGCAACAGCAGTTTTAGACACAGAAAATACAGAATGGAGTAAACATACCCATGAAAGAGTGTTTATGCATAAAGGCATGGCATTGTTCTTTTTGTGGTGGCAGGGAAAGCACTTAAGTTAGTGCATGTACCCAGAAGAGGATGACAGCAGATGGGCCTTTATATTTCTCTACTTGTCTGTGTCTTCCCACCACACTGCTTTCTTTTATTATGAAACAAAGTTGATGACGAAGATCATATTATCTTCTATGTCGATTTTTTTCTTGTAGCAGAAGGTATATGGCGATGGCGACGAAGCGCCATACAGGATTTTCCTTAAGTGTTCCGTTCTCCTTTTCTTCAGACTCATATGTATACATGAAAAGTTATGTAAAATAGCTTTATTCTCAAGGTCTTCCCTTATTTCCTTAGAACTCTTCCGGCGACCCGATTCACTTCAACTTTTTGTTCCAAGCATTGTTATCATATTGTGATCCAGACTTTTTTATTATGCAGTCAGGGTGAATTACATACAGAAAATTTGTTTACTGACTTGTCGCATTTTTTGTGTGATGGTGATTCTCAGGGTTTCAGACGTGCTAAAAAATGCAGAAACCCTTTCTCTTTTAATGTTGTATATTAGAAGATACTCAGAACCGGACATTCTCATCTTGATAAAGGTGCTATTTTGCTCCATTCGTATTGTAGATCTTTCATCACTTCTGTGTGTGGAAAGATATAATGTTTGGTTTTGTACAAATATTAGAACTTTTCATTATGATTGGGTTCTTCTAGTCTGCTTTTGGCCTCTCGTTGCCTTTTGTGTAAACAAGAAAAACAATACATTTACCATTATATCTCTTCTACTCCTCCTAAAAACTCCCCGCCTGATGTTGCTGATACTCATGATGTTACCTTGTTAAGTTTTCTCTATTGTTTTGCTCAATGTGTAACCTTTGTATGTTTGTACATTCCTAATTTTATTGTAATGGATATATTGTGTTCCCAACAATGTTGGACACAATCACAAAACAGCAATTCTGTATAGCTGCTTTCTCCTTATTACTTGAAGCCAGATGTGTAAAACATGAAAAAGTTGATGATCTTGGCATGCAATGTGGTAAACTTTGTTGTTGTGCTATTTATAATATTCTATATCTATCAAATTGAGGGTAAGTTTAGATCTGGGTAGTACCTACTTTTTCAAAAACATATATAAACTATATTATAAAAATCAAACGCTACTTCAAAATTTAAAATGGTTACCAGTTCGACGTTTATTCGATGTTTATTCCATGAGATGGAGATTTATTCATTGTTATCTGGAAAGTCAATATTATTTGAGCGAGTACTCTATGTTGCATTTCATTATGATTTTAAGTTTTCAATATTAAAAATCAATGATCAAAATCTCGAATTAATCGTGCATATGTACATATAAACGCATATATCCCATGATGAGGGTAAAAATGAGACGTGAAAGCTACATTTCATAAAATATAAGTGGCATACATATATCCAGTAGATATGTATACACTTATTATTCAGATATACAATAATACGATTCGCAGCTGAAATCTGAGCCTCAAATACGTTAACCTGCGAAATATGAAATATTACTTCTACTATATGAACACATACATAAGTTCACTATGTGGTTTAAAACCATTTCCTCCGTTTCTCATAAAACACAAACGTCTTTTTCAATCGAAAGAATCGAAAATGAAGTAGAGCCTTTTAGCTGCACCCGACGGACCGATCAAGTGAAAAGTAAGTTGATCTTGATGGTCGTAAATGGGTGAAGCGGAAGGAAGGAAGGAAAAATAGCGAGCCAATATTGAGAATTTTACTTTTATTATTACATATATACTTGCACGAACGGCATAAATGCAAGTCACATACACACGTTTTCTTTTGGCAGGCATACATGGTAAATACGCCGTGCTTACTTTCACTGGCCTTCAAACATACTATATTTAATCGAGATATGGAGTACATAAATAAAATGTATGTACACATAAGTTCTGCATCGACTATTATGCTCTCTTGAAGTACACTTGTCCAGGCTGAAAACTTTAGTGGACTATAAATGAAGAAAAAATTACGATGTTGGTGGAAAGTGAGCTGAAAACCAGCAACCCACATTTTCAAGTATGTTTTTGAATTGAAGAGGAAAGGAGACCTAAAATTGTTATCTTTTTCACATTTGAATCCGTTTTGACTTAAGTTACTCCACGAGCGAACAACAACGTATAAGGCAATTTTGAATAGTTTCATATTCAAGCTCCAATGTGCATTAGTGCCTTATTGATTATGCGAGTAGTGGAGGCAAGCATATGATGATGAGTATTTACACGAAGGAGAAAACCCAAGTAGGAAATAAATTATACCAAAATCTCTCCCGAGACTGTAGTTGCTGCTAGTCTTCTTTCTAAGGATCCATTCTGGAGAAAGTTGAAGAAAGCTCCTTCCATGTTTAGCGTAGTTGGTTGTTATATTAAATAAAATGATTGGGGTACTTCCTTTCTTTAGCACTTTCTCCATTCATTGGAAGGCATTTTGGTTGAATGTTTATGTGGCAGGCACGTCACCAGCGTCATCATCATCCACATCATCACCGGCATCGCATTGTGAAAGTCGGAAGGGGATAATACATGTAGCTTTACCAATAAACATAAAAGTAAGTTGATGTGAACATTTGCTCGTCACCTATATACAAATGGTTTCCTGTATATATGAAACATTAAGCTGTTTTGCAAGGCATTCGTCCGGAATTTGGATTTGTGTATGGGGACGCGATGTGATATATATTTATATGTAAAAGTTTTCTTGAAAATTGTGCATATACATATTGGTAATGTGTATAAACTTTATTTACATTTAGATAAAACAAGTATATTTTGAGCTGTATACTACAAGTACACATTTATTTTGCAAAATGGTCTTCGTTGTTGCTGTTAATAGCCTAGAAATCAATGAGATAAGAATTGAGAGGATAGAAAATTGCTTATAAACTTCTTCAACAAACTTTAAGCACTGTAAATGGAGCTATTCTTTCCGAACGAAAGCATAAACAGAACTAGGCTACAAAGTTGACTTGATTTTGTTTGGAGCACTTTGCCCGTCAAAATTGTTGTCCATTTTGTTTTTAGTATCTGCAAAGTTTTCCTTAAATCTTGTTGAAAAAGAGGATTCGAACTTAAAAATATTTTCTACATTGAAACGGAAATCCCAACAAATGTAACTACAAGAATTGGAGTCGTCGATTCACTGCCAAATAATCAGAGCTCTTTTGTTAGGTTAATAGAGTAACATACTTTTAGTTACTACACTCATAATTGTGCAATGTATTTTTTACTTGTTTATCAATCCTGTTGATGGTCCAAACAAATATGTAAGCTCTACAAAAAACGCTTTATGTGGAAAATTTCATTGAAGTTCATGTAGCAGATACAACTTTCACAATGTAATAAGCTTGTCTTCTTAAAATAGCAAACTGATTGACGTTTTCAGCCTACGATTATTAGAAATAAACCATGACTATTATTGAAACTTTCTTTATCGTGCAGAAGTATACCTAAATAGAATGCATCACGACGTGAAAAAGATTTATTGAGGGTACGTTAATCTAACTCACTGTTTGTTCATTTTTACATTTTTGTTTTGGTGTAAATGAATTGCATCCAATAACGGTTATAGTTGATATACTAACGACTAAGTTAATATAAGTTTACATTAAAAACTTGAACACAAAAAGAACAAATTATTTGGCTGTGAAATCAACAAATTTTCGGTATCTCTGTGGGACCGTAATTAGAATTTTTAAAGATCAGTTGCACCAGGCCAGTAAAATACAGTGTATGCTTAAGCAAGTCTGTCGAAGCTAAAACTATGACACGATCTCATCACGACTTGTCTATAAATCGTGTCTGACGAGCGGTCACTCTAACAAGGAAAATATTTTTTGGCTTTCAAGCTATAACTGTCAAATGCGGGTTCTATCATTATTTTTAAGCTCTCCGGTCTTGTTATAACCTTTACAGCAGTTGGCGTGCCTGTTCAATAATTATTATACGCAAACCTGAAAAAAAAATTATGTATCTTGCAACTATACAAACTGTAAAAAACAGTATTTTCATAAATTGATCACACTTATTTTGTCGTATTTAATTTTATACAAAAAAATAATTGTAAGATTAGGTAGACAAACATCTACATTAAATAAGCACATATCATACTTAAAACAAAATTCCCACAATTTCGGTGAAAAACAAGAAACTGACAAAAAATTTAAAATTAAATTCATTTAAAGGATATATCAATTATATACATATATGTACATAATCATACACATGGATTTTATGATAGCTATATGGTAAGGTAATATTTCGGGTTTATATAATATAATAGCTCGGTCGGTATGTGAAGTGAAATTGTTTTGAAACTATACCTGGGTGAGCATCAACTGATTATCATCATTTTTATCGTATCATACTTGTTGTATCCTCATCATTTCGAAGTTGGTCCAAAAGGTTCAAATAAGAGTGGAATAATAAAATCTAACGAAGTAAATATGTTTATGTAGGCTTACTTGAGTCTCTCTGGTAAAGTGTGCGGTTTTCAAACAAACTTTGTTTTAACAATCAAGCCGAAATGATATTCGTGAAATTCCTGGCTGTCTAGGAATGGTGATAAAGGCGGATATATTTTGGCTTCGAGATACATTATGCGTGCATGTTTACTCAAAATCTGATTTAGGAATCCTGAGCCACAAACGATGATTCATAGACAGACAGCGAGAGATAGGAAAGGGAACAGTTGTACATTCATGTGAGGCTGCTATACAAGTTTTTAGACATAAATGCTTATACACTATTTCATATTTTTTCTGGTAAAGTACCTTCATGTGTTTCTTCACGCATTTCTAACTAGAACGGTAACGAACCGATGGAAAAAACTATCGGATACCTATGTAAACTAGAAGCGAGAGCTTTCGAAAGAG
>JAQFXM010003805.1:0-18949 GCA_034693345.1 Entomobrya multifasciata
GTTACTCTAGTCCCAAATAGTATGTTAAAATTCACTACATCCAAATATCGAGTTATCTTTTGGAGTGGTCTCCTCGTAAGTCGGTCGAGTTATATTTGTGATCGACAAGCAATTTTATTACTGACAAGGTGCACCAATTGTCTGCATTAAAATAAATTATGAGAAATATCTAACTAATGAAAGTTAAGTCATAAGAAACCTGATTTTTATTAAACACATCAAACCATAAGTTAAAGTAGAAGTCATTCCTAAACGATGCGATCGTATAGAGATTTGGCTGGGCATATGATGATGAATAGAAGAGGAAGCTTTCTTAAAGAGAAAAAGGACTGTTGGGCTCTAATGAGATTATTACTACACGTTGTGTCCTGTTTTTGTTTGGTGCAGCATTTTTACCGTCATATTTTCGTGTCCCGTTTCTCGTGCCCATCCCACATAATGTGTGAGGCGGATCAAAACCTCTCCTACGACTCATGCTACATAATCTCAAGTACTCTCAATCAAAAAGTAATTGATGACACCAGGGATCGCGATGCTGTATCCATTGAGCTGCCGCCCAGGTTTATTTAACATATAACTGTAATTTCATAAGTAGCAGCACAATAAAGCCCCTAATTGTAAAAATGATTACGTGTTATTAAGTTAAGTTTCATAACTTTTGATCCGAATCTATCTTGTTGCATTAACAATTGCTAATTTTTTTTGCTATTTTTAGCACACATCTTCAATTGAGCTTAAGCATAACCACATAGTGTCATTTCATAATATCATGTGGACTGTGGCTACAGTGAAAGCAACACTCATTCAAGTGCTTTATGAAAAACAACAGCATTCCAAGGAGAAATATTTTTGCGTAAGACTGTGATGCCATCCAATTAACTTACATACATTGACTGCATGCCTAATTCTTCGGAACGAGCGTCTGGTTCATTTACTGAAAACTGACTTAATTGCACGTATTATATTTTACATAGTGAGAAAATATTGCACGTGCATGCATAACTGTTATTCACTTCATAAAATTAGTGGCACAATCTGCTCATAACAGTCGGCTTATAGAAGCTAATGCTTTTCGTCCTTACTTCGACTTCAAGTAATTGCTTTAAGCTTATTATATTTTTTTGCACACTATATTACCACATTTCAAACACATTATTTTCCTATACTTCGTTAGAAATTGTGTTTAAGATTTCCTGTGTAAACATGTCAACCGACCCAGCTAACTACTCTTGTTGCCTCTCCACTGATGCCCTGTGAATTGAAAGTAACTTGGCTGTGGCAATAAATACCAATAGTCACACTCGTACTCATGCATGGCACAACAGGGCTGTTTCTTGCCGTTGAGTATTCATCTATCCAAAGGATCTTTGGTGGAAACACATTCATTATTATTCACAACGTTCACCAAGCCACATTCGACGCGAGTGAGTGGAGACAAACAAATAGTAGAAAAATGTGCTAATGGAAAATGCTTTTCTTTATGCTTTTCTCTTTTTCCAGCCTTTTATTGTCCTACCAACTCTTGTTTGACTTTCTTCATACTTCCGTCTCCCTTTGAACCAATCTTGCGTCATCGGTTCTATTATACCACACACATACACAAAGCAAACTAGGAAACACAAATACAAACTAGAGAATAAAAAGTAAAGCTGTCTACTCATATACGATTCTGTATTATTTCTCGCTAAAACAATACAAGGCTGTGTACCGCTATTACATAATGTAATGAGCAACGTTTTAGTATTCACGAAGAAAACAAAAGTCACTAAAGTCAGTACAAAAATTACGGCCTTGTTGCACTCTGTAAACAAAGAGAAAATAAGCTGTCTCAAGTTGCTCCTTTCCGTTCACTCCTTCTGGCCATTAGTAAGTGCCTATCATTCCAGAACAACTTCACGTCCTACGCAATATTGTCTAAAAATTTCTTTACTTTTTAGTGCAGTTTGTTTGCTACTTCTGGAAAGATTGCACATTTCATTCGTTATAGCACACAAATAATGATTGGGAGCAATGACGATGAATCACGGAGAGTACATAAGTACCAAAGTACCTACATTCTCTTTTATTCATACGCCAACAATAATGTGTGTAGAGGGCAGAGTAAGAGTGTATGAAATCTTGTTTTTCTTTTTGGAGTAGATGTCCCAGAAAAGTTTCCATTCACACTTTTTCCGATGTGTTTCGGCTCAACAAAGACGCTATCACAGCAAAAATGCCTTTAGGGACGAAGATATACATAAACGAAGGGCAAAATGTCACTTTTGCATTTTGACAAAGATGGGCAGTAAAGTGGTGTTGTAAATAATATGAAAATAGTAAATATTTGTATAAAATTAAAAAGAGTTTTTTCATACAATTTTACTTCTGACTTTTGTTTTTCATAATAAATAAAAAGTTTGTTCTGAAGGAAATGCCTACAATTTTGTCATCTTTCAGTCCAATCAAACAAATATATCTTAATACTGAATGCAACAAAAAACATGAATTACAGATATGGGGCCAATGCTGTTACTCAGCCAGGTTAATGATAACAGTAGTCTGTAGTCAAGGTTAAAACACAGTTTCATCATAAAAAATATCAAACAAATCCGACAGATAAAAGTTTTATTTCCTGAAATCCAAATCAAAGGATTAACCCTTCGTATCTATCTAATTCTGTGTCACTCTGATGCGCATTCTTGTGTATATTTTGATGAAACTTGCTTTATGTTTAAAGCATATGGGTGCACGTTACTGGATATCAGTACAGTATCATGTTTGATCTTGACTTTGTACCGGATTCTTTCTCAACGAACTTTCTTCACTTTAGTAGAAGATAAACTCAGCTGAACAAATAACTTTATGCAACTAAGGCCTGTCTACCTTCTTCTCATACATTTTTCAAACGTTATTTCTGTCAAACTTAATCAGTTGTTTCGTTAAACGTTTATACCAGCAAAATCTACGTAAGTTATAGTACCAAATAGTATGAGATGAGATCTGGCAAGTTATGCGTTTCTGAAATAACAGCCGACAATGAAGTGCTTCAAGAATCTGCTTTTTTCTGACGTTCAAAATTGACAAAAAATGTACGTTTAATCTTTGTCCACAATATAATTCCAATACACTCTCAAAAACTTTTTATCAGAAAATGATCAGTACATCTTTTAGTACAGAAATCATTTGTCATTCTAAGAATTGTGACTGACGTATTAGTTTACCAAAGCTCAAAGCCAAAAAGCATGATTATTAGGTAAGTCGAGCGTTTTCTCACACGTGCGTAGGCGTCACGTAGGGTGAGGCTACAAGAAAATTTGGCACTGAATTGCAGTATAAGATTACCACTTTACTATAAATATCAAATTTGTACTCATAAACGCGTTCAAAGAAACATTAGACTGAATTTATGTTTATGAAATATATGACCCTGTAAAAATTCTTTCTTAACCAAAGTGTAAAATTTTACCAAATTTTCAACAGTAAATATTTTTTAAACTGCTCATCAAAAAGCGATGGTTTTGGGCATTTTAGAAAGCCAAGATTTTGTACTACTTGATAATAATGACATATATTTCAATTCACTTATAATTTTCCAAGTCGGTGGCCCGAAAGAAAAACATGGTTTTGGCACGTTGGAAAAACATCATTTCGTAATGATTTTTAAAGATGCGGTAAAAATAAAAATAAAGAGGGATAAAGAGTTCAACTCATACAGTTCTTATAGCAAAAATTAAGTAGTTTTCAAAAAAATTAAGATCAGTCAACAAGTATCTTTTGGTTGAGAGAAAATTGCAATCACAAAATGTATGAGAAGAAGGTAGACAGGCCTTACATCATTTTACCAGTATGACCTTGCCAATGCCATTTTTGCTCTACGCTCATTCTAAGATATCTAACTAGCCTTATAGTGTTAATGATGAGACTGGAATTTAGAAACATATATTGCTTGAAATAAATTTTTTTGACACAATAGAACAGAACCTATATCTGATTTCAGACAGAGTCAGTTATTTGCATTAACACAATATGCTTCTTATAAATTAATTTTTTAGACTTACTTATCTTGTTGTGAATCAAATAGCATGACCTATCTAAATTAATACAGTAAAATTCTATAATGTAAGGTTAAACAGCTGTAACTTATTGTTCAATGTGACATTTTAAACTGGTGTAGTTTTTAAAACCTTTCATGCAACATTACGACTCTCCTCAAAAGTTGTCGTATTTGTGCATTATGGTCTTTGTGCCTTCGTGATTTATATCAAAATTCTTAAAACTGATCACACAAAGAATGAAAGACTAATTCAAACCTGTATGCGTACAATATACAATTGTAATCTATAATGCTGCGTTTGAGAACTCAGTTGAGTGTCTGGGGATCCGTCATAAAAAGCCATTTCTTTTTTTATTTGTTTATCGGCTGCTCATTCCCTACCACACATAATATATAACATCTTGGTTTGGATCATAGTATTTGTGATATGGCAAATGTGTTTGCATAAAATCAGAATGTTAACTTGTTTGCTTGGTTTCATATAGCTAAGTCAAATTTTCTAATTCAATTCTCGACGCTATGAGATGCCCATTCAATAAAAATAAAACAGGAGTATTTTCTATCGAGTAGCCGTTATCCTTATCATTACACGCATACCCGAATCGTTGTAAAAGTTGGGAATTGGGAATAAAAGCTACATATCACCATTAACTTTCTGCTTAATGTACTCAAAGTAACATCTTTCCACACACATTGGCATTTTATTTAACTTTACCGACAGCCGGAAAACTTGGAAATAGTAGAAGATTTATGGAAATATTATTATGTGTTTGTGTTATTTTTACGTATCATATAAAATCCTCTGTAATATCGCATCTACTTACAATTTCGGACAATGATAGTAATTTAACATATTTCCGAAAGTTTTCAAACTCAACTTTAACGTTGTAAACTGTTACTTTTACCCAGAAAAATAAAGCTTATTTTTCTTCATAAAAGTTTGGTTTTTAGTAGTATTTGTATCTTATTGGCATTAAGTTTTCCAAACATCGACAACATTATTTTAGTATAAAAGGAAATCCGAAAAAGTAAACTTTAAAAATCAAACTCGTTAATATTTTTTCTCGTCTTTCCTCTATCTATGTACGTACTTCAGTACATCTTTGGTGTAAAACAGTAAAATATCAAAAATAGGGCATCGCAAAATGGGTCTGATGACGGGGAACTGACGATTGTTTATTTCTTTCATCCTGTTTTCTACTCGTCGATACAACAGTTTCATAAAGTTGAACACACAAACATGTTTTCTTGGATATTATACACACTGGTCTACGTACAAAATTGTAAGCGGTGCCTGTTGTACGTGACTCTTAAATGAAATAGAAGCAAAACTTTTCTTTCTGTTTCTTCTCAAGGTTAAGTACGAGTTTCTTTGTATTTTGAGCAAAAAAGTTATTAGTCTGCTACACATATACAAATGCAATTCATTAAATACTTCTCTACTTTTGCTGGTGTAACGATTAGGCTTGTTCTTCCAAGAGAATTCAACTATTTATATATTTCGTTGCTTTTCTTCTACGACTGCTCGGTTTGTTGCCGCTGCAAGTTTTGCATTAGCCATATATACTAATTATTAACTAGCGATAGTAACTAGTAACTTTATGCAACTAGTAACTGTTGATTGAGATAATTGTACTGCCACACAAAGCAATTACATAAAATGGCCAACTTGTTCTGGTCACTATAAATTATTCTCGCGTGGTCTGGAGTTTTAATACCTAATATTTGCATAGGCGACAAAGGAATAAGTTTTGAGTAGGATTGATGGGATTGTATAATGAAGACAGAGATGATGACGGCGACACAGTCTGTATAAAATGTTGGGAAACTTTCATCGGCAAAAGTGTACCCTCGCCGGCATTCCCCACCTACATACTCTAAAAACGCCATCAATATTTCATTCGCCCATAAATAAGTTATAATAATGTCATCGGGAAATTTTTCATTTAAGAGTATGCGTATTATTTTTATAAATTGCGATGAGCTTCTAAAATTATTAATCTCAAAAGAATTGGAAGTTTTTTAAACTCACAATCAGGTTATTACATACCAATATTGTGGGTAAAAGTTACTATCCTATTATGACGTAATTTCTGTTAGAGTAATAGTATCGCACATGATGTATTTTCATCAGTCTGATCATGTTTATGATGTAGCAGCAAAACAACATAATCCATGTAACACTGCGAGCTGACACTTTTATTATTATCTATAAAGCATTTAAATCGACATTGATATCTCAATATATATTTTTTGTAAAATACGAGATATAACGCTGTAAAGTGCCGAGTAATATTTCAAGTTCACTTTCCTCAAACTCTTATTTTACAGCTCACAGAAGTGCGCACTTTGATTATCATGTATATTTTATTTATACGCTTTATGATCTTTCCAAGGAATTTCACTTCTACGCTTTCATTACATCGAGAATAATATTATTTACTGGAACATCAAAAGGAAATTGCATCGAGTAGAAACAAATAAAGCATATTCAAGATCAGAAGAAACCGTCCGCCACTCATTCTGTTACTCGGATCACTGTTTTTTCTATGGAATCAGTTTCAAAGAAACATCCAACTATATTTTATGCAATAAACAAAGTTACCTTACAGTTGCCATTTCCCAATCTCATATCCAAAAATGCAAATATTTTACCAATTTACCATAGGCAACTCGTTAAATTTAGTACATTTCATCACAGGACGCAAAACCATAAAGCGTGTTGTGCAACAGACAATAACCTAAAAATATTTCTCCGTAAATTTTTCATGTAATAGTTTCCATTTCATTTTTCTCTTTAAACTTTACATACTTTTTATATGGTATCCTTGAATGTGATATTTGGGTTCCAAGTAATATAATGCACTCATATTTGCATCCCAGTTCACTCAGGAAAAACGTGCATGCATACAAGTTAATTGATTGTACGGTTGATGAAAATGAATATTTGGTGGTAATTCTCCTTATTTATCATTGAAAGGTGGCACTTTTACCATTACGCTTCCATGAGTAAAATTATAGGCCACGAGACAGAAACTGCTGCTAAACACTTCATCATCATCGCTCAGTTAGTTTGTTTGGCTGAAAGGAAAAGGCTTGTGTAAACATTTCATCGCGCACTCACACTCTCTTCAAGATGTGTGTCGTGTCCGTGTAATGTATGTGTGTGTTTGTGTGTGAGCGAGGAGAGTACAATCATAATATGGGGCATGCTGAAGCAGGAAAAGAAGTAGGCCGACAACAAAACACTCCGATGAAATTTTCCTGTTTTATGTCTTTTCAAAACTGAAATGCACAGAGAGAGTAAACTGATAGCACCATTGACTGCATGTATGTTGTTCTGTCAATCACTTGTTGGATGACGAGACACATACACCATGCCATTATACATGAAATATTCCTCACAAATCATTTATAAAGTACTGAGTAGCCGTATTGTTCAATCGATCAGTAGTATCAACTTGCTCTCTCTCTCTCTTATACATGCATAAACATATACTTCGCAGTCAACTCAATTAGTACGAAGTAATGAACAAAAGAAATCCTCATCTTGTAGATGATGTGTGCCATGCACTCCAACAAGATAGAATGTCGTGAATGAAACACGAGCTGAGCTTCTGGAAGATTTGCAATGGAAACTAGAAATGTGTTTGCCATCAAATTTAGTCACTGTAAAACTTGAGACATTTCACAGTCCTGAAGGCGAAAATGAAAATAAAAGACGCCGCTGGTGAAAATAACGTTTGTTACAAAGAGAAAGGAAAACAAAATGTACTGACGATGCAATTTATGTGCATACAACAGCGCTGTGTCCTAAAGCTACTTGAAGCCACATGCAAACGAGTAACATATATTATATTACCACAGTAATTGCACATCTTTCAGACAAAATGATTTATAATTAACTGAGTTTCATTTTACGGCTTACATTGCAGTAGAGAAGGTTGCAAAAACGTCATTGATTTTCATTATAATGTGCATTTTAACTGGGAAATTAGCTCTATGAATTTATTTACATTTAAGAGTTGGGTGAACTGCATATCAACCACGTGGACAACATGACAGTTTGGAGTACCTTGAAAATTGAATTATGGATAATTTATTATCACCATAGTAACATAGACTGAAACTTAATTGTCCTCATAAAAACTAATTAATTAATTTGTACAATGATAACTTCTAGTGTGCTTTTAAAAACAGGAATGACTGTGAAATAAAGATTATGTTGAATGAATACTAATAACCTTGGATCCTTGAATAAAGCACGTGCTTGAGTTTTAATTTTGTATAACATGTGATTAGTCATATCATTGCTTCCCTAGATAAATAAAAGACAACTTCCATAATTTATAATCATCAGTTTTTTGAATGGAACTGAAGCGAGAAAGAGAAAATTCCTGTGTCAGTGTTGAAATTCCTTTTTGACCTATGTCCCCACACAAGCAACATAATCATGAACGGATCAGAAGCACAAAAGATGAGAATCATGAAACTTTGGGCACAGTATACAATCTAGTAATCTATACATGATGCAATTTGTCTGGATTATAGAGATCGTGAGTTTTGACAAGTAGGAGTGAGCTGAGAAAGCAAAAATAAAGTGTACTCAAGATCCTACGTTATTTGGTGGGATGTACAAATGTATACGTAGATGCACTAGCGTAACTCCATTAATTTCCCATCAGTTAGGGGGTAAACGTGTTTCTATTTTACTCTAGGAGATATTTATTTGCTGGCTAAGCTAAATGAGTTACTTAAGAGCTTCTCGTAGGCGTTTTTTCTAACGTGTACCGCATACACACGTGCAAGCTCACGTTAACATTACTACTTGTGTACAATGGCAGCAACTTCCTTTGTACATATCTTTTTAGCACGTTCCCAGGAACAAATAAGGAAAACGTATATCAGCAAATGCAAAAAACTATAAAACATTACGGCGCTTTGTCGATGAAACAAAGGACAGAGCCACTACCAGGAAACACTGTAATGCTATCAATAAGCGCGAATACAATGTTGTAAGCCAGTCGAGAACGGGAAACTATTAAGCAAGATGTGAGAAAATAGGAAAAGCCAAAACAAAATTGTTAGCGGTTTGCAAAAATGAAAGAGAATTGGTTAAAAGTAGGCAAAGCTTTTATGCGTTTATAGTTTGTGGTCAAGCAGCAAAAGCATAAATACAAAATTGTAACTCCTTACCTGCATACTTGAGGCCGAGCTCATTTGCCAGGTTTTCTTTTACGCTAGCATTGACGTTGTTTGTCTTCAAGTCGAAGTTTCCAAATGCCCATTTTTTATTTCGGAGATACTGGGCTACTGTCGACATGAAGAGTTTGCAAGTTTGATCCCCAGATACTTCACTCATGTCATCCTTGTCGTAAATCAACATTACTTTCTTCCAGCTAAACCTAGATAAAACAATTATCATTAATTTAGTGAATGTACTGGAGTTTCAGTACACGCATAATTACAAGGTATATTGAACATTAGAATGCAATACTTCTCAAAATACTCCAAGATGAATTCCACCATTTCCTTAAATGCGAAACCAGATCTGGTTGTAAGGTAGAATTCCGAGTCGATTGTTGTTTTTGGCTCAGAATAATCAAAACTGAGACCTCCTGCTGTGATTAATGGTTTATTGAAAAATTTCAACCATCTTGCCACTGGAGCTGTAAAGAATATTAAATATCGTAAGCGTTAGAAACAATGGAAAAAGGCGTTCTTATGATTAATCCAATGAAAAAGTCTAAAAAATAGTATACTGGACTTCCTTTTATTTTTTATTTATTTCAGAACAGTAGTTAATTATTAAGTGTGTGTAAAAGTAATGATTTGAAGTGACACGTCATGCTTTTTTAATGAACTCCAACCCAACTTTAAAAGGTGGCATAATGTTTTACCATCCTTGCTTAAAAGTTACTGGTGCGACCTATTGCGTAAGTAGCTTTATTAAATGTTTACGAAACTGCTTGATAAGACACACAAATTGTTCCTGTAGCTTAAGTAAATTTTGCATTGCATAATTTATAATAATAAAGGTAAACATTGATATTTAAGGGAGTGTAGGCTTTTGGCTGGTTGGGAAAATCCTAGAATGATATGGTACATCAGGCTGTGTGGTAAGGCTAAATGAAATTGGGAGCCCAAAATAATCCTCGCTACCATCTTTTTTAGATTCTGTACAGTATTTTTTAGCAAGGCACGAGATAAGCGAATGCATAATCCTTTTTCTTTGTTCATACAATTTGCATACTATAAAATAATGATATGAAATATAAGCTTTATCCATACATACGCGCTACTGTTTCTTATACGACACATTGCTGTACTGATGTTCGTTAAAAGTAGTGCACTAAGAAAGCCACGTGGAATGTAGCTCAAAACTGATTAATAACAAGAATACATTCACATAAGGAAGATTTGATTATTGTATGTGTTTTGATTGCGTTTGTGAAAGAAAAGCATATGGCCTGAAGAAAGTCTTACGTAGAGAAGTCTAAATATTTTTCTTTGATAAAATCTTGCTACTAAAGTATATATTATTCGAGGTATAATGCCAATTATTCGTCTATGAAGTTTTTGTTGAGACAGTACTATCTTCGCTATTTTTATACTTTTACTCAGAAGGTAGTTCACTATCAACTATTTACTGCATAAAGTCATTGAATTTTTAATATGGAAAATGTACATAAGTACTGAGCACACTAATATATTATAATATGGCTCAATTTTGTTTGAATTTTCATCGACATGTGTACGTAGATAGGCGGAAAAAGGATAAAGGAAAGAAAAAGAAAGTATGATGATGATACAGTATTGTCCCAGAAACTCCCTCTAAATCTTATTGGATTCCGGTCTGATTCCTTCAAGTACGCTTGTATAACACGACAGTGTGCTTGTTTTCACGGTACATTTTATGTGTCTAACTCTATTTTAGGTTAGTTTAAGGTATTATCCTGTATACCCTTTTTGTAAGGAAAAATTTATCTTCACGTGTAAGCATAATGCAAGCGAAGCACCAAACTCTGGAAAAGGGAATTTGACAGCACGGTAACTTAAAAGAAAGGAAACAGAATGTGTTTTCATTATTATACGAAAGTTTTTACGGTCTTTTATTCCATTTTCGAATGGTTAAAAATGTAACCATGTATGCTCAAACCTTTTTGAGGGATACATATGGTTGCTCATCGTTTGAAAAAATGTTAAATGAAATTATAGAATAGTACACCTCTCCAGGTTGCTCTTGCTTGTATCCTGGGCTGAATACAAAGTTCATCATTGATGATGACATCAAAAGAAGGACTAACAACAAAGGGATTTGCAAGAAGAAAAATAAGCGCCATTGCTTGGTTTATAGTTGGCTGCCTGCAAGGCTAACACTTTTTTCTGAAAAAAGTTGAAAAGAAAAGGATGAAGAAAGGCATACTGTCTGCAAGTAATTTTTTTACACCGAAATGAACTAGCAGAGGTATGAAGTTTGTATGCAATGATGTCGAATTTAGTAGGATTTTTTTTAAATGATTGTTATTATTACTGTTAAACACGCAACTGAACTCAACAAAGTGAGCATATACTTCTTGAAATAATGTTATTTTTGCCATAAGAATACAATGCAATGAGCAATAATTTAAGATATATAGTTTTATTTGTAATATTGAAATATTTTATAAGCATACATCTCATACATAAATCTTCCATAGTTTACTTGATCTAAAAAAATAAAGTATCAAATCAAAGAACAATTTCTGTCGGACTTGAAGACAGATTTAGTGTATTTCAATGCATAAACTTGGATTAAAAATGAGAAGTTTAAAAAGAAGGGTTTAATTTTAAGCTTTATTTAAGTGACAATGTTTATCAACGAGCATAAACAGACAAAAAAATATCCTGATTGAATCTATACATTTTAAGGTAGAATAGGTAAGATTAGAGATTAGTTATGTAAAAGTGTCAAAAAACGAAAGATAAAGCAGAAGTGCATGTGTATTTTAATGTGAACTTGGGAAACGAAATAAGACTATATATAGTCAGCTGAACTTTTCTAATTTCAACACTCGGGATACTTTTAGCTTAAATGCGGGGGTGTTTAGTATGATAGAAAAAGTATTCAAGGACAAAAATTCTGCAAATATATATCTGTGTAACCTCTCTTGTAAAGTTTATTTTCAATTTCTCTATGTCCCTCCTTCATTTTTGGATAACATATTCATTATGTTCTAATATCAACTTTAATAAATATTTCGTTTCGCGAGTATGCACTAAAGCTAATTCAAGTAAGGTTAATGGTTATTGTCCATTGCTAATAATAAACGAATATGCATATGCATACATGTATGCAATGCAGCCATTGATGATGTGATGATGGTTTTATACATGATGATTGATTGTAAGAAGTAGAATGATGTTGTAATATGGAAACGTTTCTTTTACTAGAACGATATGCAAGAGCATCGTTAGGCTGAATGGTAGCTATCGTACCAAATAATTTACTACAGGATTCATTAAGTCTCACAAGTACTGTATGTACGATCACTGGGTGGAATCGGAAAAAAGTCTGTCTGTTAGCTCTGTAGCGTCTAAACCCTTGCTCCAGTTGCATTAAAATTTCTAAACAGTATTAAATGGTGTACGAGAGAACCCCAATCAAATCTATGGTAAAGGTTCAGTTATTTTTACGTATCTACTTTTTTGATTAGGATTATACAAAAACGGTGTTGCTCAGGGTACTTGGTCCAAATGTGGCATGTCTAAGCATTGTATTTGCATTTAAAAACATTTTGGGTGCATTGAGGTGCATTAAAACTACGAGAGCGAGATTTTTATGCACCTTCATGCACCCAAGATATTGGAGTGAAGTGATTATTATTGTTGTCGTCATGTAGAAAAAGAAGTAGAGAGATTAAGAGATTTGCAGTTAAAAAATGCAGAAGGGTGTCAATTTAAATGATAAAAAATAAACCATTTTTGTAATATCATATATTTTTGTATGCAATGACTTAATTACCATATATTGTCGAATTTTTTTGTCTTATATATAGTTAGGCTGTACTTCGATGCTTTTCCCGGTAGTACCGAGTCACTGAATAGGCTCTGATTAGGATGTGTCATTCTTCTGGAACTTTTTACTTCACGTTTATCAGTGTTATTAAATTATGTCTCGTCAAAGTCCCAAAAATGGTGCAAATAAATTGTACAGAATTTGTACCTAGCTAGACTAATAAAAGTGGTGAGATATTTATGATTTTAAATATCGTCTTAAAATGTGAATAATGTTGGAAAGCACATTGGAAACTAGTTATTTCTGACTCAATCACCTGCTTTAAAAAAAATTAACGCGCATGTTTTCATTGCTTTTAGTCATATGGCCTAACAAGTCATAAAATTGACTGGTCCCATTGCATCAGTTTATTTTTAAAGCCGATAATACCTGCTTTTAATTAATATTTTCAGCATTTTGAGTTCAGAACTTATTTCAATTTTCCTTTCATTTGAGGTTTGAGTTACTATAAACTACTTTAGCTTGTATATACGTTTGTGGCTACAAAAACACATGAGTAGAGATATGTAAGTGTTTAGAAACTTTCGCCACTTTGAATGGTTTCAACAAGAAGACGTTTAAATTATAGATCAACATATGACATATGCATGTGGTTAAGAAAATAATATTTTGTATGAATTGTAGCACTAGTAATATGCAGCAGCGATTCATTTGTAGCTTCTCTCTGGATTTGGCAGTAAAATCTCAGTTTTTGGTTTTTTGATTTGGTTAGTTTACTTCTTATACCAGACACCAGACCAGACCGGGAGTTCATATGGTGAGAATATTTAATATATTGTGCAAGACGTCTAATGAGTGCTAAAACACCATGCATTTAGCCCGAAGAAAATTTTAAAAGTGAGAAAAACGAATTTAATGGTATGCAAATAAGTCAGCAGGGTATAGCAGTCGTTAAATGGCAGAGCATGCTGGTTATGACGATATTCAAAATGAGTAATACTTTTAAAATTGTTTAAAAAAACTCACATTGTACTATAACGCGCAGATATGAAATGGTAAAGAGATTCAGACAAAATGCCTTCATGCATGAATTTGCTTGCATCGTTGTTTATGTCTCTTGTTGCAAGAGGACTGCAAAATTTAATCATCAAATACCGCATGCCATTTACCTTTTGACAAGTAACCATATTTCCTATAGTTTTCATTATACAGACAAATGTACCATATCAATATGATTCTCTACTGTATGACTTTTTGTATTTGTGCGTTTCTCTGTCTACCGATCCGAGTTATGGGTATTAATATTTTCCAGTCCGTAAATCTCAAAGTTGCTTTAAGGGTATCATGTTTCGGAATCGCAAATGAATAATGCCAATATGACTACTTTTATATTATTCCTTACTGCAAACAATCTTATTCCGATTGAAGAGAGTTCACATAATATTTCATAGTTAACAGAATTGCATTTTTTTTAAATTTCTATGCATATGTCAGATGTCAGCTTTTCAAACATGCACTTCGAAGGCTGTTTTTCGAGGTTCAGACAATGTATTTTTTCTTTACAGTATTTCATTCTTGTTTGACTAAAGTATTCATTATAAATGGTTAACCGTTGGACGTCATAGTGTTATAAAAATAGTCATTATCTCATCAGAATATGCTGTAATTCCAATTTTCTCTGTGTGTAACAAATAACGATGTTTTGTGTAACGTATTTACGTGAAGTGTAGCGTGATATTAAAACAATGACATGCCTTCAAAATATGAGTGGCATGTTGTTTAATTTATCTGAGCATCATAATAGCTTTCGGGAGTACATTTCTCTTATAGAACTTCACTAAAACGAAATTCTCTTAGAAGAAGTTAAATTTGTAAACAAAATGTTTCCTCAATACCTAATCACTTCCATCACTCCACAGAAAAACATCTTTAATTCTTAAATCCTCCCGTCAACACTTTCACATTATCTAAAATGCATTACATTGAGTACATTAACGATACAATATAGGCCTGCAATTTGCCACGACGTATTTTAGTTTCTAAGTATCTTCATTCACTCTTGCATCTTAGCTCATTGTACACAGCCCAGGTCATTCTCATCGTCAAGATGGCAGGATGGAATATAGAAATTTCCTGCTGTCATTGTCATTACAATTGACCCTGATTCTTATACCGTGCGTTACAAAGCCAATGGCTTATACCTCAGTTCCTCAAAGTAAGCTTTGAAGAATAAATGTGAACAGAACATGTTCGCTACTTGAAACATTTACATTATCATTATACAGATAAACAGCAACATATATCAATACTACAAATGAAAAAGACTAGAACCGAAAGAAAGTTTAGTTGGTGTTCAATAAAACAAAGTTTCTGGTTAGTAATATATACATATACTGTTACGTTGTATTGTTTACAAATAGAAAATACAATACAAAAAACGGAGGAGGACAAGCATAAGCAACAAAAAAGACACAATGACATGTACATACATACATGAAAATACTTATTCGTAAAAGTACGTGAGATACCTTGAAAATCCTTCCCAACCTACAAAACAAGTCCATAACAGCCATAAAAAACAATGCAATAAAGCAGTGTTTCCAACTGCTAACTACCAAAAATTTTCTACTAGAAGAGACGCTGTCGTTGTTTGTTTGTGTTTACCTCCCCAACATTATCTATCTGGAAATATCCCGTTGTGCTTTTCCATGTTTCCTACTGACCCACATTATTCATGAATTATTGTCTGAGCATTACTCTCAATCGTTGTGTACCAGAAGGAGGACTAATAATAATAGCAATATCAATTCTAACCAAAGAAAAAGCTACACACACGTTTAATTTCACCAAGGTTTATTTGCAAGGTTGAAAACCATATATTATGTGTACTGTATACCATACCAACTAAAATTTTACCTATTATCATTGCTTCTTATCTAACCGACAGGGTTATTTACCAGAACTCTCAGCAATAAAATATTATGCTCGTCCTTTTGAATGGAAACGGTAAAAATATATTACCTGTACCAAAAAAAAGCTATACAGTAAATTTTTATGAAAGGAATAAATAATAACTGAATACGGGCATCCATGAGCTGAGATGAAATATGTTTATAAGTTATGTGATTGCACATACCTAATGCCAGCTCGCATGATGGACCAAAGAAAACCATGGCTCGTTCCAGAAACACATCCTCAACAAACGCCAGTGGAGCATTCATGTTGGAACAATTTGAATCTTTGTAACTCAGCAATACTTGATAGTTTTGGAGCATCTGATCCTCTCTGACTTTTTGAAATCCCAAGAAAATGGCTTGCGCGACCCGTTTCATGGACGCTTTGTACTTATCACTAAACGGAAGGAGTACTGTTACATTCAGTTCACGTCCTGGAAATTTTAAAGCACTTTCACTACAGTTGTTAAAGCCTAGCGGTGGAATGCATTCCCTTTCCACCGGCAATTTTTCTCCCGGAAACACGTACGCTGATTGCACACCATGATGTAGCCCAAGAAGAATTATCATTATCATCACCATTGCCGCTGGATGTTGTCGCTGGTTAATATATGCTAATGGTAACGATGAAGATGACGGCAACTTTAGACTCATTTTCACATCAAATTAGCATGCGAATATGCATGCAATTCGACGCTGACAGAATGGCAGGCAATGACAGTCTGACTGACTGTGGAATAGAACAAATGAAGATCTTCAGCTGTATTTGGCGAATTATGAATGTATATTACGAGAAAATTAGTATAGTTTCGTTTCGCTTTCCTTTGATTGTAAATTACTAATTTGATTCCAAACTCTTTGAGGGGAAATGTTGTAACCTAATAGTAATCTCAAAAGACTGCAATTTCACAGTGTGATTACACATGCCCAAAATGCACGTAGTAACAATCAGGCATAAACACACACACACATACACGGAAGTGAAAAGTCACCAAAACCAAGTAATCTTATTATAGACAAGAATATCATTCTCATTTTCCTTCCATACTTCACTTCTTGCAAAGAACTGAAATATTCACTGAACTGAAACACAAAAGCGCTTTGAATGGGAAGTTGAGGGTAGCTTCAGGTTGAACATTACATGAGTACTTTCACTGTGAACAAATTAGTACATCAGTGTTCGAACCCACTACGTAACACAAATTAACACTCGATTTATTTTTAGAAATGTTTAAGCTGCCACTATTAACTGAACTGTGGTTATTGACTACTTAAAAACAACAAAGTGAATACAATGAAATCACGATACCTAAATATTTGTTTATCACGTTTTCACTCTTCTTCATCCATTTGTTTCGTCATGGAAATGTACTATAGCAACGGCAAGAAAAGGGAGTAAACAACTTTTCTCAAACACGTTTATTTCATTAATAAAGTTTGCACGACTTTTTATTTTAAAAGCTATTGTTTTTGTACTGATGATGCCTTAATTTTAAAGGAAGTGAAATAAAACTCCAATGAATGTACTGGTATTTGTTCCACACCTATTTATTCTCAAAGTAGGGTACTGCCATGATTGCGACTGATGCATAGTGCATTTGTTGGTTTTGTTTAGAAGCACGAAAACACAAGTTATATGAAATCAATTAACAGAAAGTTCATTTTGAATGAAATTGTAAAAACTACTCATTTCGCAACTTTAATTGCACAAATTGATTTATATTTTTTAGAGAAAATGCAACGTTGCATAATACATCAATATCATTATCAGAACTTCAGTTTTAAATTTGTTGAGAAAGTTTTCAACTAAATACTGTTACCATTTTACGTTTTACTTCTCGATACATTCGGTTTACTTATGATGTATACATTCACAAAATATAAGTATGGAGATAGTAAATAAGTGTGATGTACATTATTTTTAAATTATAGTTTTGACGTTTAAAATGAGTTGTCAAAAAAGCAACAAATTGTATATAAATGCACGTCCTGTATCAATCCTATCACTGTTACTCAAATTTCAAATTAGTGTCAAACTGTAACGGAACTATGTAGCATGGTGTCCATTTTTCTGTCCATGGGTATAGTGCTGGGAAAGGAAAGTTTGTATTTCTTTGTATTATTTCAGGCTGCATCTGTCAACATCCCTGGAGTTAGTGCACCCGTTGGGACTGAAAGTTGTCTCAATCCTTTTTCCATAGCGTATTGCTATGTTGCACATTGCGAAATATTCTTTTGACTTTCTGAGGATGCAACGGGGAGAAAGGAACAAAGAAGAAAATCAAGCACAGCAACTACAGGCCAACTATGAAATCCCACAAAGCGTGTCTGTTGAACTGTTTCTTGTCACTGCTGCGCTGTTATTCTTGTTGTTCTAGAAAACCAGAAAGTTGACAATCAGTACTTTTGGTGGACACATTTCATTCGAACTATTAATATTAATCGAGTAGATGAGGAATTATTTTTGACAGGCAAACTAGCTGAGTTTCGATTTCTTTATTTGATTATTTTACTTTTACGTTTTTGTACAAACGTTGTTTTCAACGGCAACAGAGATATAAGAGATAATATAAATAGTGTTCATTTCATATATTCGCCTGCTGTTTTTTTTAATTGTTGGAGGCCTGAAGCTCAAACATCACTCGGATTTAATACAAAGTAGTGTATTGTATATGCTTGCTTGTGTTGTACTTTATAGTATAACGGTGCATGGTAAGTACTTACCAATAATGATAAAAGATATATATTTAATCATGATGAAAATTGGATCTCTGGTTGGCTGGTTTCAGCCCTTTTGTTTTATTCTGAACAAGCAGTTGGTAACTAAATGTAAATAATACGAAGTAATAATAAAGTATAACACTTTATGCATTGCAGTGCACAAAAAAGAGCATATAAACATATTATTCCAATTGACGTTTTGTGGAAGCAAATACGGATGTGTGTGATGTGGTATGTATCTAA